>CALNHX010008860.1:0-55940 GCA_940337035.1 Agriotes lineatus
AACTTTTCAAATTTGCTAGAAAACAAGGCGAATGCGAGAAAGTCTAGGGGAGCACACTCCCGATTTTTTAGATATCTTTTTATTTTTCCACACATGTATTTGATTTTCGTTGCTTTGCTATTGATGTTTCTTTGTTCGTCATATGTAATTTTGTATCTTAGATAACTGAAGCAATTGATTTGTTCGATTGGCGTATCAAAAATAAATGATTTTCGCTCAAAAGGGATCTTGGCCTTTAAAAGCTATAACCTTAGTCTTTTAAGTAGCGATTTCTTAATTATACAGGGTGTTACAAAAATGTTGGGCTGGCTATACATAGACGGTTTCTACAACTAAAAATAAGCAAAAAAGTCTATATAAACATATGTCCTAAAATGGTTCATTTTCGAGGTACAGGGTGTTAAAATTTGTAAAAATAATGGTTCCAATTTTTTCCCTCGAAAACGAAGCAAGATACGCAAAACCCTTAAGTGAAAAAAAAGTTGAGTTTTTAGTTGCTTCATCTTATACAAGTTTAAAAATTGCAAAAAAAACCAGTGGGTGTTATTTTTTTATGCAAAAACACCAACAGGTTGCCCCGTGAGCGCGCCCCTGGAATTACTGTATGAACGGTAATAGATCCAAAAGATGCCCCATAAAGTTACCAAGAAACTGAAAATTTCATTAAAATCGGCTGAAGCGTTTTTCTCTACAAATTTTAACACCCTGTATCTCGAAATGAACCATTTTAGAACATATGTTTATATAAACTTTTTTGCTTATTTTTAGTTGTAGAAACCGTCTATGTACCTATAGCCAGCCCAATCTTTTTGTAACACCCTATTATGTTTTGTATAGCTTATGTGAAGAATGGACGCCTTCAAAATATTTTGCTGGCATCGAATGTTACGGATCCTATGGACTGCGCATAGAACCAATTAGTCAGTTTTAGAGGAAATAAAGCCAAAAACCACCTCTCAAGCATCGTTTGCACTAAGATACTTCAGTTCTTAGGCCGTATTGCTAAGAGAACTGACAATCTGGAGAAAAATATTGTTCAAGAAAAACCACATGGCAAAAGACGGATAGCTTGATACCATGTGAACACCACCTTCAGTTGTCAGGCAGAGTAGGGATGGGTGTGTGACGTGAAAACAGTGGGGTCACGACGTGACTAATATTTGAAAATCGGGACATAAACGTCAGTGAATGTGAGTGAAAATGTCCATGGCGTGATTCACATCTCACATTAATTTTACGTTAAATATTTAGTAATGAATAAAAGATTGCAGGGTGCTACGCCCACCCGCTGCACACCCATGTGGAAGATCTAGAGATAGAGCTGCCCATGCGCATCTATGTTGTGGTGTGAGTGTTGTGTGTACTGTGTACAGTCTATGGCGTTCTGCCTGGGAATTAATAATTATTGACAAATGACTAAGAGATTTTAAAGGTATGACAGGTAGGAGATTAAACTGATTCAATATGTATTTATAATATAATTTTCCTTAATGTGTGTCTGTGGCACAAAATAAAATCTCACGTTCCGGCTTCACAGATGTTTATATTTGTTTTTCTTATTTTAGCGCTCGGATCGGAGCTTGACCTTTCGCGTATCCTATTTCACGTGCGCGCCGATTCAAGACTCGCAGCGCTTAGCGCGCGGTTTGCTTGTAACTAATAATATATTGCGTTCAGGCAATTTTCATTTATTTCTTTGTATGTCAACTATTCTGATTGCGACATACTACGTAAATTATTTCACGCGCAAAACCTATTTTATTTTAGAGTTTTTAGTTTTATTTAGGTTTTTTACTTCCCTCGTCTAAAAGACGAAGGAAGAATTGTAATTGCGAAAAAATCACTTTCCGAGATTTCTTCAGACCTTCACGTTTTAAGGTCCCTGAATGATAAAAAACAGGTTTTCTCAATTCCATCAGTCTGTCTGTCTGTCTGTTGGCGGTATAACCCAAAAACTATTAGTTAGAGGAAGACGATATTTTGCATACATATATTTACCTGATATGAAACCGAGAAAATTTCAGACAAATATATACAGGGTGGGCACCTTGAAAAATAAAGTGTTGTTTATTTTCGCTTTAACAGAGAAATATATAGAATTTATAATTTGTACATAGCGCAGGCTTTAATCGTGCCAAAAATGGAACCTAACAGATGCAGGATAAATGTTGTACAAACAACGAATATGTGCATTACGTTAAATGCAGCGCTGTATCGCAGGAATTCGAAGCGTCCCAAAGGCTCACGTGGCGAAGGCTTGATTTAGCAGTAGCCTCCGGCGAACAATGAAATGAATGCGTAGACTTGTTCGCAAGCAGGAAATTTTAATCCCATCACTGGTAATATGTTATTATTTAAAAGTTGATGTACTTACCAAGTGTTTCTCTTCTATTGTTTCAGTATTATTAGAAACGTGAAAATATTTTTACACCTAGTTCCCTTCAATTTTTAAAATTATTTAGTGTCACAACGTACACTTGTTTATTTTTGCTTTAACTGACATACAGGAAAGTAACAATTTGCACATAGTTCAGACTTGACTCTTAACGAAAATTGAACCCAACCGATACAGCGTAAATGCTGTAAAGCAGAAAAATCTGTCAACAAAAAAATTCTATTTAAGGCAGCTGGCATGCACGGACAGAAATAGCGCATTCGCTTGCAATTGTAAGACCCTGTATAATTTTCCTAAAACTATACCTAGTTTATTTTTAAGAATTCGTTTAATCTGAAACGAACAACCAAAGTATTAAGTTACTCCCAGAGCGCCTTATCGACAGTTTTGTTTATTTTGTCATCTCGATGCTGGGCGAAGATGTTTATAATTTAAACGCTGGCCGGGACTTGGTTGTGTATAGTTGACACACGTTTATTAAGAGACTTTCTTTTAAAATGCATTGGAATGCTTTAATATAATTTTGAACGTGGAAGTAGTCGGTGTGAGAGCCAATTCATTTATATTTTGTGGAGTGATTATTGTGCATTTGTGCTACAAGAAGAGGGTGAGTTAGTTATCACTGAGCATACCTTTTCTGCATATTCTTTGTTGTTGGTTTTGTTATTATGGTTATTGTCTTTTTGTTACTGTCTTGCCTAAGCAAGGTTGGTAAATTTTAGTGTTAAGTATCCGGGGTAGGTACTTGGTACCATTGCACAACTCGAGGGGATATTAACACTGCGTTGTATCTGGAGCGGACTTTGGTCATTGCACGCTCAGTGCAGTGCGTTATTACCGTGTTGGTCATGATCAGGTTATGTTATGTAGTGCTTGTGAGGATTCAGGCCACTTGTGGTAGTGTGGATTCACGCCACGTGTACTAGAGCGGGCACTTTAGTAGTGCTCGTTGCACGTCTCAGTACGGGTTAGGCGGGCACAGTGGATGGGTGTTTTGCGTTTAATACCCATTGGACATTCATTGCTAGTACTGTTTATGGGCAGTACTGGGGACAGTATAGAGTATAGAAAATTAATTAAAAGTAATAGTAAAGTGAAGATATTTCAAATTGTCATAAGATATTAAGTTCATATTCTCTACTAGTTAATTTCGAGTTGTTTATTGAAAGTTTAACATGAATGGTAATTTATGAAATAGAATTTATTAAGAAAAGATAGCGTCCTATTTGAAAGGCATTCTAGCCCTTGTTTATTTTTGGCAATATTCAGAATCTTAAAGTAACTGTTAAATAAGAGAAGTTTGTGGAACCGGTGTGCTCAAAAAGGTTTATTCTTTTCAGGCAACCCTATACGACTGACCATCTCGAATAAGAGTCGCCTACTCAGCCAGTCCAGTTTATGTAATTTTAAAGGTTATTTGCTTTTGTTTATTGTATTTTGCTTCGTTTGATTATTTAGTTTATTGTTTTATTTCTTTGATAATTAAATATTTTTTTACAATACTAAAATTTAATTGCCAAAAATTGCGTTCAGGCTTTTTAGTATCACACAATATCCCACAAAACTCTAGAATCGCATACGCCGACTCTTCGAATTCGATCACAAGTAATATTTTATTTTATTTGAAAGTTTATGTAATTTATTAGAAATGTGAAGATATTTTTACACCTAGCTTAATTTGATTTTTAAAATTATTTAGTGTCACAATGTCCAATTACGACGGAAGTTCTGGGTAAAGCCCTTTATAGATTTTTATTGGTTTCAAATTTGAACATTCTATTCTATCTGAATTTGAATTTTCAAATAAAAACTGCGGGTCACATCATGAGTGGCGGGTCACGCCGTGAACGTGAGCGTGCGTGAACATGAGTGTTTAAAGCAAGCGTGAAATGTGTGTGACGTAAGTGAATACTCACTCACATGCCCATCTCTAATGCAGAGCTCAAGACCGGCTATAGTGGAAAATTTTTGTTGACGAAAGGGTTGAAATGCTGAATGCATAATGGACCACAACACATCAATCGTAATGTGTGAGAGAGATATAGTTTATGTATTGCTCAGCACAATTAGATTCCAAATGTTTAGTAGTATACAATCATAAAGTTATGTACCCCATACTTAATGAAATATAATCAGTCTAATGTAATAACTTTTTACATTTTAGAATACATAAAATAACATGTCATATTCTGAAAAAGTCACATATGAACTTGAGGCTCAGATAGTAACTGTATGTACTACTTTGAAAAAATGTTTAATGGTAAAATAAGAACCGAAATTTTAAACACCTTTTTTGGGATATTGGGGATCCAGGTAAATTGAACCTCAATTTGTCCACTAAGATTTTGTATGAAATATAATGATTCTAATAATGTAATGAAGTTCATTAAGTCATTTATGTATTAGAACGATACATTAATTCAAAATTGCACGTTAACAGGTCAAATTGCAGGTATTCTCAAGTTCTAAGAGTTTTGTAATAACTATTTTTTAGCTACAGAAACTGCCAAACAGATACTGGATGTACTGGTCAGGGGTCAAGCAGGGGTAGCGTGTATCATAAAAAAAGAGAAGACGAAATACGTGAAAAGGGAAAAATATGTAAGTGAAAGGATATTGACATTAGAAATGAAAGAGGAGGAAGGAAAAGCAGAATACATGATAATAATAGCATACGCACCAAATGAAGATGACAAAAAAGAAGGAAAGGACAGGTTTTTCAGCGAAATGCAACAACAAATAGATAACTACAACAATCCAGTCATTATCATGGGAGATATGAATGGGAGAGTGGGAAATAAAAACGACGGATTCGAATGGTGCTTAGGAAAACACGGCGAAAAAGCAAGAATGCCAAACGGGTAGGTAGCGAAACGGGGAAAGAATACCGGAGTTATGTATCGAAAATGAACTAGTAATAGGAAACTCGCACTTTAAGCTCAAAGAAATACATAGAATAACGAGAGAGAGTAAAATCAGAAATGAGAAATCCATAATAGACTTTATATTTAGCAAGCAGATTAGACCCAGGGTTCAAGACAGGATAAGAAAAGAAAACTAATTAAAAGAAAGATACAAAGTTACAGACTAAAAGAACCAAAAATAAAGCAGCAGTTCCAAAAGAGAATGGAGGAGAAACTGAGGTATATGGAAAAAGAAGGAACAATAGAAGAAATGTGGGGAAAACTGAAAAAGGCAATTTTTTAGAAGCAGCTGAGGAAAGTTGCGAAACCGCAAACATAACAAACAGAAATATTAAAAGAACACAATGGTGGACGGAAAGAGTGAGAACAACAGTAAAAAGAAAAAAAGATAAATGGAAAACAAGAAGATTATGAAGAAAACAAAATAGAGAGGAGACAGGAAAAATGGAAAGGGCATATAAAGAAAATAAAAATTTATGTCTACGGGACGATGAGAAATATGAGAAAAGGAAAAACATCAACTTTAAACAATATCAAAGGCGAAAAGGGAGAGAACCTAACTAACGAAGAAGAGATAATGGAAAGATGGAGACAATACTTTAAATGGTTACTGGAAGGAAAAGACCTAGAAAAAGAAGGAGAGAGAATAATAGTAACAAAGGAAAAGCGAGAACAGGAGCAAAACAAAGAAGGTGACAGAAGAATTGAAAGAAGCGATTGCAAAGACTAAAGCAAAGAAAGCACCAGGACATGACCAAATAAGAGCAGAAATGCTAAAACAACATCAGAAGAAACAAGGGGAGCACATTAGAGAGCTATTAAAAATGTAATGAGTACAGGGCAAGCACCGGAGGACTGGCAGAAGGAATAATTACACCCATTTTTAAAAAAGGGAACATAAAGAATGCCAGAGTTATAGAGGAATCACACTACTAAGTACTGTAGCAAAAACATTTGCAAGAATTCTAGAAAAAAGAGTAAGGAGGCAGATAGAAAATACGCTAGAGCACAACCAGTACGGGTTCAGGCCAAATAGAGTACAGTGCCTTTATATAGACAGTGGCGACAATGGGGTGGCCTATTTTTGATTGGCTTCTTAGATCACGTGGTTTTAGCCGCCACGTTTAGGCTAAATCACTTGTGATTCGTGTTATACTTTTGGCAGTATTGAAGTGTATTGTCAGTCTATGTCAAATTCGAGGTTAGTAGGTTAGGCGCAAATAGTAACCTGCAAATCTTGAATGTTTTCAGTACTGCCAAACGTAAAACATGTATCACAGTCGACTCTGATTACAGATTTAAATGAACAACCGTTAGAAATTTTCCTAAATATGGCGGCGGGGGTGTGGCTTAGATGTATTGTCGCCACTGTCTATATAAAGGCACTGTAAAATAGAGGAGTTCAGGATACCATCTTTATACTCAGCCAGGTAAGTGAAAAAGCAATCAGGGAAGCAGGAGAAGTGCATTTACGCTTTATAGATTTAGAAAAAGCTTTCGACACAGTGAACAGCGATGATATATGGAAAGTTGTAAAAGAAAGGAGGGTAAAGCAAAAAGTGGTGAGAAGCGTGCAGAGCCTGTACCAAAGCACAACAAACTATGTGAGAACAAGACGTGAAGAATCAATACAGTTTGAAACAACAAAAGGAGTGAGGCAGGGATGTATTTTGAGTCCGCCACTTTTCTCCCTAGTGCTCGTATGAAGCTATCAAGAAAAACAAGAAAGGAGATTTTAGATATTTGTTACACAGATGATATAGTAATTATAGCAAAGGATGAAAAAATATTAAACAAAAATTTAGAACATGTACAAAGAAATCAGCAGTAGCAAAACAAGCACCATGGTAATAAGCAGAGAAGAAACAAAGCACGAAATAGAGCTGGAAAGGGAAAAGCTAGAAGAAGTCTACAGATTTAAATATTTAGGCTCAGTATTATCACAGGACGGAAGAATAGACGAAGAAATAAAAGAAAGAAGAGGAGCAGCAGCAAGATTCTTTAATAGTATCAAGAACGCATTCCTAGGAAATAAAGATATACCAACTAAAACAAAAGTGCAAATATACAAAAAAGTAGCAGTACCAATAATAACATACGGCTCAGAATCATGGACAACAACGGAAAGTCAACACAACAATCTAAGCAGTACTAAAATGAGATTCCTAAGGAAGATAGAGGGAAAAACGATTATGGACAGAGTCAGAAACACAGCATATAGAGAGAAACTGGGAATAAAGCCAATAGAATCCAAGATAGAAGACGGACAAATGAGATGGTTTGGACACGTAATGAGTATGTGAAAGAAAAGAACGACAAGAATGGTATTCGAAGCGAGAACAAAGAAAAAGAGAGGAAAGGGTGGACCAAAAAAACATGGAATGGAGAGGTAAAGAACCCAGTAGAAAGGAGAGAGATTAGGTGGGAGGAGACAAGAATAATGAAGCAGTATAGAAGACGATGGAAAAGACACTAACAATCAACACCTAACCTTACACTCGAAAGGGTAGAAAGCTTTAAGAATTAAGTAAGTTAAGTAAGTACGTTTTAGCTAAATAGGACAAGAAACAAAATACAAGCGTGGAAGTGTGAAAAAAATGTAAACAAAGGTCATCTTTATTTTCATGTACTGTTAACAGGAACCGAGTTATTGCAAAAAAATCAAACGTACCTTCTTTTTAAGATGGCGGAAACAGCACATAGGAAGTCTTGGTCGACAACTTGAAGTTAAGCATTCCTGGACCTCCCAACACTTCAAAAAAATAATTTCAAATTTTGGTACATTTTCAAGCATAAATGACATAGTGACTGGACTATTAAGTTATAAAGTGATATTGTGTATAAACTATGAATTTAATTCTTAATTCCTATTTAATTACTACAGAACTTGTATACATCTTAAAACTATACAATTTATTTATTATTACTAGCAGTCCAGTGAGACAAATGTCTCATTTAATAAAACAAAAAAGACCGTTTTGCAAATAGAACGCGTATTCACCACACGTACGTATATGACGTCATTGTTGGTAGCAAACTGCCAGTCGCATTCGCCTTGATAAAATGTGCCTAGAATCTAACCTAAAAAGTTAGGATTAGGATAATTGATATGAATTAGTGTTAGAGACTGAAATTCGGTTCCTGACCTGACATGACCATTCCAAACGTATAACTTTAATAACTTTTTTCTCTATCTCTTACGGTTTGGCTGCTGAAACAGCGTCTCGGACGGACAAGTCTATTATATATATGGATTATAATTGCGTCGTTGCCCCACATTGCGGTACTACACCGGCCACATCTTAAAACTCTATACTTTATTCGCATTTTATTTAGAGTAGGGTTGGCCGTGATTTTTGGTTTGCAAGGTTGGCAATACAACTTTATTTTGTTTCACAGCTTGTTATAACTTCAAAAAATTCCATAGTCATAGTAGTTAATGAAACAGTGTTGCCAGATTTACTATACTGGTTTTATTAGAAGTCGTAGCTTGTAATCACGTGCTTTTATTTTGTTGGCTTTTCAAACAGTCATTAAATTAATTCAGAAATTCTGGGCTCGGTAGTTCTGTGATTAAGTATTCTGACTACTGATTTAAGGGTCGCGAATTCGATTCCCCTTCTCAGTGAGGTTTTTATAAATAAAAAAAATGCTGATGAAAACCTCTACAGAATGCCGTCATCCGTAAGTGATGTAAAGCCATGGGTCTCATGTTACTAAGATGTGTAGCATGTAAAAGATCCCTTGCTAGGGTTGGAACTACTTAGACTCGACAAAATTCTAAGTACCTAGGACTTTCACCATATGACCATAGCAGTTGATGTCTAAGGTACTTGGTACTCTGCATGCCTATGCCTCGTCCATATCAAACAAACAAATTTGGCATTCCTAGATTTTGTTTGATGTTAGATGTATTACTTTCTAAATTTGTGTTATACTGTATTTACGATTTAGTAACCACTTCAGCGAATTTAAATGCCTTTTGGCCGTCGTTTACGTATTAGAGGTCAATCTTTCCGTAGTTTGTATCTTCATGAGGTCATAGAAAAACCTTGTTTGTTGAAATTAGCCTTAACATAGCTACCAGAATTTCGTATTACTTGGTATGCTCATTATAACGTTTAAAATATTAGATTGTGTCCTTTTTATTATTTTGTTATAAGGCAGCATGCGGAATTATTTTTTATAAGCGAAATTATTAGCTGAAAGCAAAGGTAAGTAATCGACGTTCAGGTTACTATTCTTCCTGCGACTCTCTTGTGTCTTCAAGGTTAGTGCTGTCGTGAAGATTTGGAGTTTGATTTTAACCTTGTAGCACTCGTACCCTAATTAATTCTTGATGTACCCCTATTTTGAAATGGCAAACAAAGCCATTTCAAGTGCCTCAACTGAAAACTAGCTTGAGCAAATTATTGTTACGGGTTGCTTTTTAAGTATCGTTTTCACTGTAACAAAATGACGCGCACTTGTGGGGCATTGGTTTTGTTGTTTCAGATTTTTCCTGTAACAACTGTTGGTGAAGTATGACTTCTAAAACGACACAAGGCAATGAATTTGAGCAAGGTCTAGATTTAGTTAGATAATATGCAAGTTTCAGTTATGAACAAGAAAACTACTGAATGCAGTAAGATCTACAGGTCAGAGAATATTGCATAAGATTTACTCATTGTCCTAAAAGCGATAAGTAAATAAAAATAATTAATAATAAAAATTAGTTGTTTTGTGTTTGTTAATTTTACTACAGATATTTATAGTCTAGTTATGAATTTTAAATCATGCACTTTATACGGTTACTTGTAACGATGAATATCTGTATTTTAATCATTCTGTTCTTTTTTTCAAAGTCAATCGACAACTGAAAATAACAAAAAAGTCACCTTATACTAGATACATAGGTAGTGCAAATGTTTTGAGAACACTTCTTTATTTTTATTTTTAGTTCTCAAATTACTTAGTATAATTTAACAGGTATTTTTTGCAACGACTAAACAAAGTCTACGCTATCTAATTACACATCATTAATTTTTTCACATTCTCTAGCAGGAGGAGGCAAGGGTACCAAAACGGGGGTCGTAGGAGTGTTCTCCCAGTATCCAGGAAAGCGATCGCCACTCGACATGTTGCATTGCATGCTGAGGGGTGCCTCGTGGTAAACGTTGTTTAGCAACTGCACCCTCATTCGATTCCATTCTATTGCTTTGTAGTTATCGGATATGCCATTATTAGGGGATGTGAACTGACCTTCCCATCTGAAATTATTCACTTATTTTCAATTTAAAAATATATAGTTTACGCACTCGTGCATGTATTGGAAGTACGTAGCAAGGGCCTGATCGCTGATGGCACTTTTGCAAACTTCCAGGGGCGAGGCAGGGAAGTAATGGACGTAGTTTACGCACATCTCGTCACTAATTGCAAACCCCTCCGAGCGTGATGTTGTCTCTATCTGAGGTGCCATAGTCGCAGGTGGTGATTAGTGCGTCGCCCTGAAAATAATGACTGTAAAACTTGTTGTAAAAATATTGGAAAATTTACAGGCAAGATGTTAACAGGTCGCTTAAGCCTTCGTATTTCCTGAAAATGGGTGCTGTAGCGATCATCACGGTTTAGCTCTGGTAGCTCCCTACCGTTGCGTATGTGCCTAGTTATTACACGAATTCCAGTTAGATGCGTGTGCAGCTGGGAACCGAAAATCGTTATGCCTTGCGGGGGTAAGCTCTGAAAAAATTTTTCATTTAAGTTTAAATGACATTAAAATTACTAGATTTGCTAATTATTAAATGTTAATAGTTGAAGTTGAAACGGCAACATTTCTTCTACGTTTATGTTTTAAACATGTCTCAGTGCTTCGTGTAGAAGTTAATGAGGCCCAGACAAAATTTTAGTCTTGGTATTGGTCTTGGTCTTGGAAAAATTAATCTTGAGTATCAAGAATAAAACAATTCTTGACCGTTGTCGCAATGGTCTTGATATAAACCAATCCTTAAAATGAGAAATGTTCCAGGAAGTACCTAACAGTAGGAACCAAGTCCACTATGTTCTGATTAAGAAAAATAGAAGCTTATTTATAAATATTGTATGATTTTACAGGAAAACAAGTCAGCATACAAACCACCACCTGATAATAGCAACAATTAGGAACAAGGACTAAAAAATGAGCAACTGTGAATCTAAAAACTGAAGAAAACAGAATACATGCAAGAGGTAAATAAAATGTTAAATAGGGAAGCACATAAAGAAATGGACAGCAAATGAATTCATAGAACATCACAGATGACGGTAGATTATAAGAAGAAAAATATAGAGAGCGGTATGACATCAATTGCGAGGAAGAGCTAAGGGGAGAAGACGTACGTAGCCTTCTTTTTAATCTTCTTAAATAGGTTACTAGCGTGTTCTTTAAACCTAGCGTTATGCTTCTTTGGATGCGGATACCCAGCTATCGATTCAACGTTTGGATGGCCGGCCTGGTTTTCTTCTTCCATTTGTTGGTCTATCGATATGTCTGTTCCAGCATTTTCTTCTGTCATTGGTCCATTTTTTTGTTATGTCTCTGATATCCTTGTTAAGTATTCTGTCTCTTAAGGTTTTCCCCATGATGTAAATAATACAAGGTGTAACGTTTCGCAGAATGGAGGAATTGTGAACGGAGCCTCAAATTCAACCAATAAGCAATGCGCCTACAAAGGGGGCGAATGGTAGTACTGAAGTGCATTGTTGAAGACGCTGTCTATATCAAATTCGAGGTTAGGTTTTGCGTCAGTTTATGTCAGACTGACGAGAAACCTAACCTGCTAACCTCGAATTTGACATCGATTGACAGGGCCAGCAACAATATACTGTCGCGGCCATGGTTACACCATGATTGGGGATTGGTTGACATCTCGCCTCTACTTTCTAAACGACTGCGCATCTCTGGGAACGTTTCACCTTGTATTCTTTACACCATGTTTTTCCCCTGGATTGTCCGTAGTATTTTCATTTCACATGTGCTGAATAGGTGTTTTGTCTTTTTCGTGTCAGCCCTGACCTTATGTTAATATAGGTCGTACAGCTGTTTTGTAAATTCTCACTTTTGTTTCTGTGGTCATATACTTGTTGCACCATATGAGATTATTAAGGCATCATTATATGCTCGATGCTATGTTAGCTTGGGTTTTCACTTCATGATATAGGTTTTTGTCACTAGTAACTTCTGTTCCCAGATAGCCGAACTTCATTATTTGTTCTGTTATTTTTCATTTACTTCCAGTTTACATAGAGAAGGTTGTTTTGCCATAACCATGCATTTGTTTTTTTCTGTATTTATGTTCATATCACATTGCTCTGTAGCTCAGTATTTAAGTATTCTGGCTTACTATTTCAGGGTGGAGAGTTTGATTCCCGATCCCTTTAAAGTTTTTAAAAATACAAACAAATGCGGATGAAAACTTATACAGAATGCCATCATTCCGAAGTGATATGAAGCCATGGATCCCATGTTACTATGATGTGTAGCATGTTGTTACGATTCATTTGCGCCGCCATTTGATTGCGAGATCTGTAGTATTTATTTCGTATTGTTATATGCATCCTTTCGGTTCTGATGTCTTTGGTGCTCAGTTTGTATTTCGCGCGCCAGCGCCAAGCCTACTTCCTTGGCCTTACTATGAAATTTGGATATAGCTCGCAATTGTTCGGAGCGCTTTCCTTTTTCCACGTCGTTCGGTGAAACAACATGAAATCGTTTTAACAGTATTGAAATTTCGGAGGATTTATGGGCTGCCGTTAGTTTTTGGTTGTGTTATGTTTGCTTATGCTTCCTGGAGCGGTTTCAAGTCCCCGAATTTCATTATTAGGGAAGTTTAATTCCACGCTGTTTGGCGGAGATTTTGTTACGCTACCGAGTGTTTCGCACATGCCTGGAGTTTTGTCCAGAATAAGTAGAAAATTTGCTTCGAAATGCATTGTATTTCTTGTATGCTATCGTGGACCTTTTCCTCTCTTATAACAGCCAGTGCCGGAGGGCCGATCTAGGCATTAGTTACAGTTAGGGTCATATCCTCTACGTGGAGATGCTTCAGGCGATTTTGGGTTGTATTGCCGTACAAACGTGGTATCAAACATCATTGAGAGCCCGGGACAGGGACGTAACCCTGTGAAGTCACATAAGACTAACCTTTGCTGTATTGTTTGCCTATCCGTTTATTTTAATGTGTGCAATTAATATTATTGCAAAGTTTGTAAACTGTAAGTATTGTAATCTTTGCCTGAGGTACCTCATTTTCGTATTTGTGGATTATTGATCATAGCAATTAATTTGTGGCAACCTATGATTCCGATTATGTTAAAATATTGTGATTCTTGCTGTGATTATATTATTTGAATTATAGGTACATACTGTAATATTTGCATTCTAGCTTTATTTGTTACTGCAACTTATACTTGAGTTGGGCTTTTCTTTCAGATTTATTGTGCTACCTGAGTTTACGTATTCTAGTTTGAATGCCTGGATACACTTGCCGTTATTTGATAAAAATCCGTTGGCGTCCTTTTTGAGCATTTAACGAATTGTACACGCCGTCTCCGAACCTAGCCAGTCGACCGGCAATTGTATCCAAGTACTCACATTGTGTATTGGTTTTGAGAGATTAGCCAACGAAGAATTTATATAATAACAATGTAAACGATTCCTTGCTAGGGTTGGAACTCCTTAGTTTCGGCCAAATTCTAAATAGGACTTCGACCAATTGACCACAGCAGTCGGTGTCTAAGGTACCTGGTACTTTGCATGCCTAGACCTTGTACTTAACAAACAAACAAACTTCCAGTTTACATCGTTTACATACATTTGGTTTTTTATGTATTTATGCTTATATCATATTGCTTAGATGTAATGCTAAATCTATGCAAGAGCATCTGTAGTCAATCTTCTTGTTCAGCGAAGAGGACCGCCTCCTCAGGGAAGCATATTATATGGTAGCAGATGTGGCCGATTCTGTATCCCAAATTATTTGGCAGGCTTACTATTATTTCATTCATAATTACGTTGAACAAGAAGAGGCTGATGGAGTCCTCTTGTCAATTAAATCCTAGAGTATAAGTTGGTTAGGGCACATTGAGAGCACCAATGGAAACTAAACAAAAATTTATCTATTGTACCACTAGGTGTCTGGGTTCGCTTTGCTGCTGCAAAAAATTGTCCACTTTTTCCTATCTTTTACCTGCTTTGTGGCTCCAATTCATGTGATGTCTTTAATTGCAATGTTACTCCTATTGCTTGATTATATGTCCTACTGCGCCTCCTTTCTTTCTCTTTACCCCATCGTGATTCCCAAAAATCCTCCTTTTCATATATAGGTTTTAGGCATCCGAACGATCTGAAGTGTCTTTCTTTTATTATGTTGGAGATTGGTATATCCTATTATATATTTTTGCGACTTTTTAAATTTTTCTTAACATCCTCGTTTCGACAAATTATTTATTTGTTTGTTCTATCTTATAACCTTGTTTATTTTTAGGTCCCGTTATTCTCTTGCTACCACCGTAAACTGAAGTTGTATCTGAATTCGTTATTGTGTTTGTTCGCTATCTGTCTGTCTGCTGTTTTTGTCTGTGCGTTTTTTCGAAAATTTTAAATTTTCACTGTAAATACGAATCGAAGAAAAAGTATAATAGGGTTGTTTGGGAAACCAGCCTCCTATATTGTAAAAACATTGAAAAACATGGCGTACAGACTTCGTTATGTGTGTTTGCCCGCCTGTGAGTTTTTTGAATTTTTAAATTTTGAGTGTGATTCGGATAGAAGATGAAAAAGTGATGACAAAGTGGCGAGCAAATTTTAAAGCATTAATATACGAGGGTAAGGTGAAAAAATCTCGGCCTGGCAATAAAAGACTGCGATTTTCAGTTCAAAAATGATTTTACTTTTCTACATCTCCCTGGACTTCAACACACTTGGTCCAGCGTTTCTCCAACATCAGTATTCCTTCCCGGAAGTGAGAGTCTGGAAGGCTGTGAAAATATTCATCTACGGCCCTCTTAACTTCTTCATTGGACTCGAAGCGCTTCCCAGAAACAAATTTCTTCAAGTTTGGGAACAGATGGAAGTCCGAGGGTGCCAAATCAGAAGAATAGGGGGGATGGGTGAGCAAATGGTACCCCAAATCCCGCAGTTTTCGCACCAACGCACGCTTGTGAACAGGTGCGTTGTCCTGGTGAAAGATTATTTTTTCTTCTTCAAACCAGGCCTCTTCTCCTGGATTTTGGCATCCAACTGGTCAAGAAGGTTGGAGTAATATTCGCCTGTAATTGTTCTGCCTTTTGCAAGGTAATCAATTAACAGGATCCCTTTCGCATCCCAAAACACGCTGGCAATGACCTTTCCAGCAGACGCGATCGACTTCGCTTTCTTTGGCGCTGGACCACCGGCTTCCACCCACTGCTTCGACTGCTGCTTCGTTTCTGGGGTGTAGTGGTGAACCCATGTCTCATCCATTGAATCGGTCCAAACATTGCTGCGACACTCGTTTGCGCATTTGCTTTTGATCGACATTCAGCAAATGCCTCACCCATCTCGCGCAGAGCTTTCTCATCCCTAATTCGTTGTGCAAGATGTTTCGCACCTTTACTTCCGATATCCCCACAGCTTCAGCTATCTCACTGACCTTCACTCGCCTATCGTCCAACACGATATCATGCACTTTTTCGATGGTTTCCGGTGTGGTTGCGGTTGCCGTCCTTCACGTGGGTCATCTTCGAGGGACGTGCCATCATGTTTAAAATCAGCTGCCCACTTTTTAATGGTTGACATGGAAGGAGCAGAGTTCCCGTAAACTTTTGTCAACTTCAGATGAATTTCCTTGGGGGCTAATCCATCCAAAACGAAGAATTTTATGACCGCAAGATATTCAAATCTATCCATTTTAACGAAAAACACGCAGACGTCTACTATACTGCAAAAATTTGTGTAACACTTGCACGCAGGCACGAAAAATAATTTTTTGCAGATTGGAACGCCATCTTATCTCAAGGCCGAGAACTATTCACCTTACCCTCGTATGTGGCTTATGATTTATGAATTATGGAATTGACAATGCTATGCTTAGCAGTTTCAAGTGGTTATTATATTAATTTGCATTCCATAATCTTGAAATAGTCCTTGTATATTCCGACTACTTCTTGTAATTTTTTGTCACTGTTTGCCACTAGTACTATGAAATCAACCTCATAAAATCTCTTGGTTTAAGTTTTTTGGTCCCCATTCTTATCCCTTTACTAATCAATATGTTTCCTTTGAGATTATTCTTCATCACTGTTATATACAGTAGGTAGTGGGCTTAAGATTCCTTCTTGCCTCATTCCTTTTAACATAATGAATTCCTCAGTATACATCTTTACTGTATGCGTGTAGTGCTTGTATATACTTCTGCCTGCTTGCACTGGCTTTTTGGATACTCCCCGTCAATTTTCTCAAGTTTGCATTTTCTCAGTAAGGTATCAAATGCTCTTTCTAACCATATTCTGCATATATAAACTTTCCCATCTCCATTGAGAACTCGTTGAGAAATCTGCTTTATTCTAAATATCTTGCATACTTCTTCCAGCTCTAAAACTCGCTAGGCTCCCAATGTTGTTTCTATATCGTTCCGCAGCCGATATTCTAAAATTCCCGACAAACACTTTTCCCGCAACTAATAAAAGTGATTGGTATTCTCTACACGTATAGCTTTACTTCTACGGAGTAATGGCCAGAGCCTGTTTCAATTCCTCTTTATACCGTCCTTTACATCCTTTGGATAAGTTTACGACCCAGACTAACTTAATATTCTTACATTATGCAACTTTATCGCAAAGGCCTCTGAAGAACTAAGCACATTTATAATTAATTAAAATTATTGTTTCTCAAAAACAAGCTTTCACTGGATGCCATGGGCGGTAAATGAAATGGAGGCCGTTTAGTATTCTAACAATTAAATGCATAACGTTAGGTGAAATCTGAAAATACTTATAGATATTAACGATACAAGTTCGATTTTGAGCATCTTAACCAAACGAGTTTGATTGCCAAAACGAGGCGGTGAGCCGAGTTTTGCGGCAATCATACGAGTTTTGTTATGTGCGGTAATGAAGCTCTTAACGATACTAAAATTCATTTGGTTAAGAGTCTATAACAACACTGATGAAGATAAAATGATTTAATTATGACCCAAGCAAGTATAAAGTCATAAGCAATTTGGGTTAGACGTTAGAGCTTAAGCGAGCGCGCTGCGTATCTTCTACGATATATCTGGTCCGGATAGTGGCAGACATGCGGATACTGAACGTAGACAGATGCATTGAGGCTGGTGTTGCTACTCCAGGAACACGATAAGTGAAATTAAAAAGCAAAATCTGACTTCCACTGTAAGTCCCCAGTGTCGATCTATCATCGAAAATCCTAACCAAACCAGGAATTGACTCTGCAAAAGCCGCTATTCCTTCAACAGGCCGGATGCCTACACTTTGCTGTCGGTAGAACAACGACAGGAAACATTGATTGTACTAGCATAAAAGAGTGCTCAATACCGCGTATAGAAAGATGCCTACAAATTAATTCCCCACGTTACACCATGAGAAATGTTGGTTTCATCACATAGGCACCTTAGATGTTGATAGGTCTCAAAGATTGCTGGCGAATTAATAGACAACACATAATGGAAAAAGACGTTAATAAAACAACCAGTCAATTTTAGAATTTTCGTCTGGAATTTTCGTATATGTAGTGTATTTGTGTATCTCCGAAAGTATTAGCAACTACTAAGTTATTTGTTATACAGAAACTAATTATCATATTTCCATTTAAAATTTTAACATTTTCTTCAACATTTTATGTGCACTTCTTTTGATGCCATTTCCAACCCTACCACCGAAATCTCCTAGTGTTATGTAGCCATTAGCTGTCAATTTTTTTATTGTATCTTTTCCCTGAATTCGTTCTTTATTGTCTTCTCTTCATTTTCATTTGAGCGATACATTATTATTATAGTTTTTCTCTCCTGGCCCACGAGCTGCAGTTGTAGGCTCATCATTTCTTCAAAAGTAAAATTTGAGTTTTCTCTACAATGAATTTAATGCTTAAAGCGGGATTTGAACCAGCTACACCTAAGACCAGTAACAATTATTAATAACTTTGCGATATACAGCCGTAGCAGATGTAGGTTTATTAAGTTAGTTTATTTGAATTTGAATAGATTTAACTTATGGTGCAAATGTTCATGCATCCGGCAGAATACGCAACGTTTAGTTTGCGTATTA
This sequence comes from Agriotes lineatus, assembly GCA_940337035.1. Classification (NCBI taxonomy): domain Eukaryota; kingdom Metazoa; phylum Arthropoda; class Insecta; order Coleoptera; family Elateridae; genus Agriotes; species Agriotes lineatus. The sequence continues at coordinate 18,595 of CALNHX010008860.1, forward strand.
ATTTTAACAAGTTGGCGGAAATGCACTTGGAGTGTCTTAAATTGAAAATAAGGCGTCATTCGTGGTGCGACACCTGCAGTGGGTACGTCGCTCATTTACGCTGCTAAATTGGGCCAACGTCCAAACTAGTACTCTTGTAAACTGAGCTAGCTGACAACAACGGGAAAATAAGTTACAAAATTGTACACAACGACAGAGCTACGAAACGCTTCATTACAGGCTGACCTTATGAATTATGCAGGCAATACCTACCCTGTGCTCATACTTTATTTGGTACCCAATTATGGAACAGGAGATATCTCGTTCCTATGTTGTAGCTTCCACTGCCTTTCTTCTTTATTTCGGTTAATGCTATTAACTTGAAATTATTTTTTTAATTCCATTTCAGTTAATCCTTTTATATTCCAGGGTTCAATCTTCCATTCCATGTTTTTATGTACCTGTGTCTGGTTTGTCGTTATCAGTTAGTTTATTTTTCTTAATTATTTGTTGTCTATTCTTATACTCTTTTCTCAATTAGTTTGTTGGCTGTACTCTAGATATCTCGAATTTAGCGGGACCTCAATCATAGTTTTCTCCTTCTACAACCCCGTTTTGATGCTCAACCTTTAATTTTTTTTCTACTTCACCTTTCTTCTCCTACAATGGGCGCAATTCAGTCTGGATTTGTCTTCTCTCAAACGTTTGGCCATTCTCAATGTATATTCTAGTACTTTTTAATAATCGTTTATTTCCCATTATTTTTAATTTTTGTTTTACCATGTATTAATTCCGCAATTATCACTTTCTTATTTTCTTTTCTTTTAGTATTGCACCCCCATTTTCTTATTTTTATATCAGTTTGAAGCTTGCTAATTATCAGTATTTTATATATTTCCACTTCTATTATAACTAGGTCCTTTTTACGCTTTTTCCTCTATCTTGTTTTTCAAGTCTGTTTTCAAGCCAATTATTTTTTTTAAATATCTGTTGTTCTTCTCCTTCTGTTTTCGTCTTGTTGAATACTTCCCCGACCTGCAAAATTCTCCTTTCAGTTTTTTCTAATTCATCCAATTTTAGAAGACTGCTCCCATCTTTTCTATTTCTTTCTCCCTCAACTGATTTTGTTTTGATTTACTTATTTGCTGTTTCCGTACATTTACTGAAAGCTATTTTCTCCTCTACTTTCCAGATTTTTGAGCGTGTTACAGCTCTCTCTTTGTTTTATATACATGAAACACTGCGTTTTTAATTTTCCCATTTTACTTTTTTTGTTCATAGTCCTTGATTTACCATTTTCCGCCTTCTACGCCACTGAGAACGCGGCTTAATTTAACCGTGCTGCCTTTTGAACCCTCTCTCTTAGGTTTATTAGCCGTTTCTTTAAATTCACTTAATGTTTTCGTGCTATAAGAGTAATTTTAAACTTTACGCGCTTTCTTATCGTTCTTTGAAATTTTTTTGACTTTCATGAGTATGACAGGGCTGGGATGATGATTAAAGTGAGATAGCTGGAGGCGCTGTTGGCTTAGCATGGAGGAAAAAGGATAACGCGGGAAGCTGCTTCGCACTGAAAGCTTCTGTTTGTTACGAATTGTTGTGCCATGTTTTGCAACGGTCCAAAGGCGCATGTGTAAGAGACATATGGTTAGAGACGCCACTGTCTACCGATTTACCGCAAGTTAAGTTTAGCCGTTGAAACACTAATATATGACGAACACTACAGTCTCGGGCCGCGAAGATTACGCGTGTCCGATGTGGCATGTAATTCTGTTGTACCGTCGACGTCCCGCTAAGTTGACTCGAGCGCGGTGCCTTAATTAGCAAATACGTAAGAAGTGGTGCCTCCTTCGGGTCACAAAAAAATTTTGTGTGTTCCGCATTGCGAGCGATTAGCCTGTTTCGTGATTTTGGGGGTGTGTTTCACCCAAACTACTCGGCGTACCGGATAATGAAGCTAACTTCACTAATTTAATTAAAAGTTTATGGTACGACGTGCAGTTCTTCACAATTTGCAGACTTAAGCAGAGCGTTACCATTCTCGTAAACCAGCTCGAAGGTAATTTACGGAAAGAACATCCAGTGCGGGAGGTGATTTGCAAGCTATTCCCGTGCCAAATTCCAAAAGAATATTGTCTGCTTGTTGGAATGCCTCCCTTGCGTAAGGGCTTGCTGTCAATGGTTTTCTAACCCCGAATAGCTGTTGCCTGAATCAATCTTCCGGCCAGGTATTGGTACAAGTGAATTTTTAATCCCTAAGTTTGTGATCAGGCCTTCTTGGTGCCACTTGAGATATACTAGTGGCGCGATTCCCTGTGTAGCGTAATTCGGGCGATTAACGTAGCTATTAATATAGGCGCTGTACCTTTTATTTTGTTTTGGCGCTGTTTAGCTGCAGCCAAATTTATTGTATATACACTCACGAAAGGAAGCTCGGCACATAGCAGTAATTTAAAATCATTCTAGCCTGGTACAATCGAAGCTCAACCCATTACGTGAAGCCCAGCCTTCTTTGTTTGTAAATTATTTGTTCTGATGCTACCGGGGGCCTTCACATATTTTAGGTACATGTTGAATTTATGCGATTGCCTTATGCAATTAGTTTTGTGCATATCCTATTGTGACAAGATTATTTGAATGTTCATACCGAAGCTATTACTATTTGTTTTTGCACATAACTCTAATGATTTCAAAGTAGAATAAAGTACGTTTTTTAAATTATCTTTTGTGTTTATTTGGTTTTTATTGTTTAAAGATCATAAAGCACGCACTCCTCAAGTGCGTTTCGTCTGCCAAGTGTCACTTAATCCTTCCTTGTGTGAAAATAGTTGTAAAACAGATTGTAACAGAACGTTGGCTTTAGAAACAAGCAATTAAACTCCAAAGTAAATATTTTGTACAAAATGTAGCAAAACAATTCCATCCGACATTGAGAAACTGCGGTGGCGCGTCAAACGTAATAACTACTTTTTACTTTTTCATTTTATCCTGAAACAGGACCGTGCTTTACGAGTTTCGCAAACTACACCCTTTCACTGACTAGCCTGGGACGATCGGAGGCGATATTTTACCGCTTGCCTCCCAACACAATCAAACCTGTGGTCGAGTTTATATCGTAATACGGTCTATATATTTTACTTCATTTTAATTCTGCTTTAATATAAAAATGTGGTCTATTTCTCACTCCGACTGTTCATACAAATTTCATTTTAAAAGCTTACTTATAACTTCGTACCTATTATTGAAAAAAAAACTATACCTTGGTAATTTTTAGTTTTGCCTCTCATTTTATGGACAGGTGCTATGATAGCTTTCTTTCAGTCCTCCGGAATTTTGTCCATTTTCCAAATAATTTTAATTAATTGATAGAATGATAGGTCTTTGGGTGTAGTTTATGTGTCATATTTTATAAGTTACACATTTAGTCTGTGATGGGCTTTACTCATTTCACACTTTCATAACAGTTTCTGTAACTTTTCCTAAGGTTCCTTGCAAATGAGTCTGCACCTATATGCTTTTCAAGGTTTTTTCGGTAAGATCACCTACTTCCACAGTTAGTGTCTCAGGTCAAACTATTCTCTCCTTCATGGTGTGTAGCTTCTCGAACATTACTTTCAGTTTGTTTTGTTATATTTTTAAATTGTACTAATAGAGGAATTTAAGCACACCAAAACTTTAAATTATATATTAAAGATGAATCGATGTAAAGTCAAAGAAAAACGGTAGCTAAATACGTAACAATACTAACTAACCTATAGTTACTTCATTTGAAAATCCAAAATAAACTTACCACAGCTGTACATTCACTAACACAATACCCAGTCAGAGGAAATGACTCCTGACCAGGAGGGATAGCCATCTTGTCAGTATATTCAAGACCGAGCTCGATAACTCCAGCATCCATCGGCCTCAGTTTGGAAACAATATGGAATTTCACTCCAGAACTATCAATCCAGTCTAAACAACAAGAGTTGCACTTTAATTATTTTACTATGCCAGTTTTACATACCAGGTCTTTGCTCTGGATTGTTGTAGTGTATTTCCAGCATGATATATGGGTTAAAATCGGGGCCTCCTATTGGCAGTCCAGCTTGCTAAAACGTAAAATAGTAAGTTATATGCATATCCAACTACTTTATTTATGTATTGCGTGAGCGAAGTGTGAAATATAAATAAAATGTGAAATGTACATATACGAGGTCTGTTAGAAAAGTATCCGATCTTATTTTTTGCGAAACCCCGATGGATTTGAATCAAGCCCGCTTGCATGAGCCGACCTTGAACCTTCGTGCGCATGCGTGAATTTTGCCAGAAACTGAGCTACAGCCAGGTGGAAACCATTCGGAAGAGTCAGACGGCTTTCGGTGACGATGCTATGGGAATCACACAGATTAAGGAGTGGTACAACCGGTTTAAAGACGCTCAGTTCGGCCATCAATATGCCGAAATGACCAGATCATTGCCAAAGCGAACGCTGTGGTGATGCGGGACCGTCGTGTGACTATCCGAGAAATTGCGGAAGAGGTGGGTATCAGCACTTTTTCAGCACGTTCAGGCTCCTTACTATCCTGATATGGCCTCCTGCTACTTCTGGCTGTTCCCCTAACTCAAGAGGCCATTGAAAGAAACGCGATTTCAGACAAGAGGACATTATGGCTGCAATGACAGCCGAGCTAAACTCCATTCCGAAAGAGGCTTTCTCTGAATGCTTTTAACAATGGCGGCACCGCTGGGAGAAGTGTGTGGAGTCCCAAGGAACTACTTCGAGGGTGATTAGGTTTCCAACGCTCCAGGTATGCCAGTTTTGTTCCCCGGCCAAAGGTCGGATACTTTTCTAACAGACCTCGTATTATACGGTTTCATAGCATAACATCTAAAATTAGAAAGCAGCACACCTCGGGATAGCTGAACGGTTTTGCTCCCATTGCCCATGCTGCTATGACCCTTTTGCAGACTTGAGTAGCTTCTGGTCTGTCCAAAGCAAAGCACGAGCCCTCATACAGGGGTATCTCTTGGTCCACAGGAGCAATGCAGTGAAAGACCTCCATATGGTGCACGAGGCCTTCGTTGCCCTTTTGAATTGCAGCTTCGAACTAAAACAACATAAGCTAATCTACAGCTGTTTATAAAATTGAAATATTACCTGTACTACATGATGCTTCTTTTCATATTCGTCAGATAGTTTGTACACATGGCACCAGTAGGTGGTTTCATCTGCTGGAACTTTTACTTTGTTTGCACGAATGTCAACGGTTGTAATTTCAGAGGGCAACTTGTTGTTTACAGCTGTATTTTTCAGAAGCTGCACCCTAACCATGCCCCGATCGCTGTCAGCCGAGCTGATGTTTAAGCCAGCAAGTTGGTACAGGCGGTTGCGGCCTCGTGACCATACAATGTGTGTCGTGCCATCCTAAAATATAATGTTAATTTAAATTCATGCGCTGGCAGGGCCAGACGTAGGCTGGCCAACGCGTTCTAGTCTTATATTATAAGAGCTGATGCCGCCGGCCGTCCAGACCGTAAGCACTGGCGCGCGCACATGCCGATCGTAAGAACCAGTGGCGAGACCGTCAACAACAAGCATTTGTATTGTTAACGCTGGCAGGGCCGGACGTAGGCTGACTACCAGCTTAAGCAAGCATTTTTATTGTTAACCGTTTCTTTACGCTGGCAGGGCCAGACGTAGGCTGGCCACGCGCGTTCTTGTATTTACTATAAGCAAAGAACATATAACATGCTCTTTGCTATAAGTTTGGAAATTAGATCAATTTCTTTAATGTCAATATTGTAGTATTTTGAATTTGTAAATTTTTGCTCTGCTCAGGCTAAATTTATCAAAATTATTTTTTCCCAATTACTTCTCCTTAATGGTAGCACAGTAAGGTAAGAGTTTGATTCATTTTCAAATGAAACATATATTGGTGGAAACTGTGCCTGGAAGGGCTGCAGCCAAATACGTAGAATATACTCGGTAATCCTTGGTAGTGTCGCCCAAGAATATTCGACTAGCGTTGCACGTTATATTTCGGAACGGGTGATTCTTGAAAAAGCCCGGCAGGCTATGGATTTATGACTACAAGCCGCTTGCAACTGGTTCGCAAGAATTTGTGGCTATCTCGGGGGGTAGAGCAGAGGCTTGCCTAATGTCGCTGCTTCTGCGGAAGTATGTTATTTTCGTTTCTTCTGTCTAGTTTCGGATGCCTGACGTATATGGGGTACAGAAAGAGCAGGTAAACCTCAGGTAGCAAGTCTGGCGAGCTATGGCGTTTACTTCAAGGGATGTTTTGAGAAGTCGTGCTCAGGTGCTAGTTCCAGCAGGCTAGGCATAAGACGGAAAGTGATATCGAAGAGATAGTTGTAGGTGATGGTTTCAACAAGTCATACAAATACGTTATTTACTTCGACAACGAAGTGTACGAAGTATTGAAATTCCCTCATTTCGAAAACCACTCTGAGTCAAATATCTCTAAAATTCGTGCCAACCGACTAATGAACCCACTATAGCAAATCTTCGTCTTGGCTGTGCGGATCTTTTGGTAAAGACCCCAGCCCACTAGATCCCTCCCCCGTATTGGGGGGTGCCTAAACGTGCTGTGCGGGGTATGTATGTTCGTATGTGTACACGATTCCGGTCGCCAAGAACCTTTCTGAAGTCTTGGATCGTTTTCATACGATAGGTCCTCCGAAAATGAAGGCAACATCAACTTTTGAGGTATGGTCGTCGGCAAAACAATTTTTTTTCGGTTTTTTTTATAAATAACTGGTTCATAAGATTTCATTGTATTAGCGAAACGGAGTGATGTTGAGTGTTGAAGTATTCTTGGAAAGCACGGAAGGGCGCTTTTCTTGGGTGGGGGGTACCGTATATTAAGGTTTGGAATTCAGGTTCGTGAAATTTAAAAAAGTTTTTTCAAATAAGTTCAGCGACTAAAGTGTATTTAGCAGGGCGAGAGTCTTCGTTTTATAAATTTCTGAGCCACTCTATTAGGACTACCTTCTTGGGGAATTTCAAAAGGGTTGCGTGAGACTTTGTTGTATCCGTAGCCGCGCATCGTTAAGCCGTTTCGTTTATTTCCACGTTCTCGCGTACTGGAAATCCATGCGCAGATTGTCGCTTAATGACTGTGTTCAAATTTGAACACATTGTTTATGTGTCAAAATACTAATTTCGGGCTAACGTCACAACATGTTCGCGGAGAATTGCCACCATGACACTGTTGCATATCGCAAAAGCATTTCCTCAATATTTTGTCCTTTGCAGTGGTTGAGCAACAGGAGTCGTTCTGCAGGGCATCGGCTGCTTATATCTGCAGGCCAACGGAGAAAAAGAGGCCCAGGTATCGTGAGACTTGCTGGGGAATCTAGTTAAGCCCTGCTTTCCATTGAAAAGGTAATAGAAAGGTCAGAGAAGTTTATTCTAAAAGATTCAGTTTAGTCAGTTCCAAGTGGGGTCGGTTTTTTGTGTACTTCCGGCAGACGCGTCATCTGAGTGTTTTTGTTCGTGGCATGTATTTACGTACTGCTATTGCTTTACTTAGCCAACGCTTTAATTAGGTAATCACAGATAATTGTTGAATAATAGCAAATTTTTTTGGCCATATTTGAATTTGGTTTCTATTAGTTAAAATATCCAGTATAGCAGTGTTATCAGTAGTTAAATTCATTCGAGAACAAGTCGTGAAACGGTGCGGACGCAACGCGTGTGCTCCGATATCGCGGCTCAGCTTGACCTCTGCAGATAACCAACCTCAAAATCGCTGTGAGTAAATTCCATTATTTATTAAACGCCAATACGAATATAAATGGAAATACTAACAAAAACGAAACCAACCTGCAAAATCAAGCCTCTAAGCGCAAATCAGATGACCTAACGCCACCCATTAATGAGGTGCAAAAGAGATACCTTTGGTCAACCGATGAACTTTTAAAACAAAACCAATACTACAACCTTTCCCAAAATGCCGATAATACTAACGGAAGCCAACAAAGCAAACAAGATGGCAATGAAGCTATCCAGCAGTCACCAACTGTTAACAAAATTAAATTCCCGCCAATTGATTTACCTAACCAAATCAATCATACTGCGCTGGTAGCCGACATCGAAAAATCAGTCAAAGGAAAATTTACAGCATTATGCAATCAAAACTCAATCCGAATCAATTTAACTGAAGAGGACGATTATCGTATCCTCACCAACTTTTACAAAACTAACGAAATTCCCTATTACACCTTCCGAAATCCTAATAGCAAACCCTTGTCAGTAGTGATTAAAAATTTACCTCTGTCGTTAACTAAAGAAGAAATTGGAGAGGCCCTAAAATCCTTACCAATTATCAGTATAACCCGCTTATTAACCAAAGAAAAAAGGCCATTACCAATCTGTGCGGTCGAACTAAAGGACAACGACGAAGGTAAGCAAATCTTCAAGCTCAAACAAATATTTCACTCCATCGTCACTGTGGAACCGAGAAAGAGAGCATCCAACATACCACAATGTCATAGGTGTCAAAAGTACGGCCACACGAAAAACTACTGCTCTCTCCAACCCAAATGTGTTAAATGTGCAGGAGCCCATCATCACGCTGCCTGCAAAAAAGCAGCAAATGAAAGACCAACGTGTGCAAACTGCGGTGGTGAGCACGCAGCAAGCTATCAAGGGTGTAGCCACCACAAAGAACTGCAAATGAAGCGTCAGAGTAACAGTAACACCTATCGAGCAAACCCCAACAATGCCTACGTCAATGAAAACCAAACCTACGCCAATAGAGTGCAAAATGTTATTAAAAATATACCAAATATCTCGCCAAGCACATCTCACCAACCATCTGAATCTGCTCCCTCCAACGACTTTGCAAAAATCTTATTGGACTTATTAACTCCATACCTTCCTGTAATCAAAACCTTTATAGTAAACACCATCCTTCCCTTATTCCTAAATGGACCCTAATTCACAAAGAATAGTCGAAATTTCAACAATTCTCAACTGGAACGCCAATGGAATAGTATCCCAACGATCTACACTAATAGCCTTTCTAGCCAGACATCGAGTTGACATAGCCTGCATAACCGAAACTCACCTAACCCCAAATGAAGTTTTCAAAATTCCTGGTTACAAAGTCTATCGCAAAGATAGAAACGCACTAAAGGCGTCAGGCGGTGTAGCTATCATTATTAAACCAAAAATTTATCACATCCCAACCCCAGCTCCCCTTAATCCTACGCTAGAAACGATTGGAGTAAAAATTAAACTAAACGACACAAGTAGCCTCACAATCATAAGTGCGTAAAAGCAACCCAATAAGAAACTAAATGAGGAAGAGTTCAAAACCTTATTCAATACATCTGAACCGATACTGACGATGGGAGATCTCAACAGCAAACTAACAGCATGGGGTTGCAGAGCAACCAACCCCGCTGGTGTGAAACTTGAACAATTATCAGTCAATCATGGCTTCCAAGTCTTAGCACCAGAAGAACGCACCTACTTCCCATACAGAGTTGATTATCAACCAGACATACTGGATATAGTCATGCAAACAAATTTCACAAAGCCTATCTCACAAAGTGTAATCTCTGAGTTAAACTCAGACCACTTACCTATACTAATTACCTTTGACAGCTCCCCCAAACCTAAACCACCGTTAGAAAGATTAACTGAAGGTCCAATCAACTGGGACCTCTTTCAAGACACCCTAAATCACAATCTTGCTAAAATGGGAGTTCTTAATAATCAAGAAGATATCGACGTAACTGTCTCTAGTATCACTACATCGATAGTTGGCGCTGCCAAAACGGCAACTATAAGCAAGCCCAGATACCGTAAACCTGATTATAATCTCCCCCCACGTTACATTGTCGACCTTATTAAGCGCCGAAGCCAAATCAGAAGACTATGGCAACGAACAAGAAGCCCTGAAATTAAAAGACAACTGAATAAACTCACACATCAGCTAAAACGGGATCTGGACGACTACAGGATACAGACCTATCGCAAATATATTGCAGACATCGGCCCCGGGGACCCAGGGATGTGGAAAACCACAAGAAAAATCTTAAAAACCCCCCAAGAAATCCCTACAATCAAAACAACCAATAATAACTACTACACAGATAACGAAAAAGCAGAAGCATTTGCCAATCATCTTGAGGGGACCTTCACGCCAGAGATTACCTGCACCCCCACACAAGTAGCCCATATTATCAACCACATCGAGACTCATCACCCAGTCAACTCAGGCAACATGCAGCCAACGTCTCCTCAAGAGCTAGACGAATTCATCAAATCATTACCCAAACACAAATCTCCCGGACATGATCTAATACCTAACCTAGTGCTCAAACACTTAACTGACAAATGCTTAGCATATCTTGCAACCCTTATAAATGCATGTCTAAGGCTAGGTTATTTCCCTCAAAGGTGGAAGCACGCTCAAATCATTATGATTCCCAAACCTGGAAAGAATAAAGATCAAATTTCAGGCTACAGACCGATCAGCCTGCTAACTACTCTCTCCAAGTTACTCGAAAAAGTAATTTATGCCCGTCTATCCAAAGCAGTTAATACACTTCAAATCCTTCCCCCCTATCAATTCGCATTCAGAAAGGGACACTCGACCAGCCACCAGATACTAAGAATTACAGAGCTAATAGAAAATGGTTTTGAATATAGATGCTATACCACCATGGTCCTCATGGACGTCGCCCAAGCCTTCGATAAGGTTTGGATCGAATGCCTTAAGAAGAAACTCATTGATCATGACATACCAGGATATCTCCTAGCCATTACCTTTTCCTTCCTGGAAAATCGATCCTTTGTTGTAAAAATTAACGCTGCAACATCAGAAATTAAAAACATACGGGCGGGAGTCCCACAAGGCAGCGTCCTCGGTCCGCTTCTTTTCAATATATACACCTCAGACTTTCCTCAACTCCCAGCAACAATGGCAACGTTCGCAGATGATGCTGCAATCATCACGCAAAACACCTACAAGCGGCTATAACAATAACTGCAAATTGCTGTGGATAAATACTGTAAAGGGCTCAAAAGCTGGAATATTAAAATCAATCCAACCAAATGTCAAGGCAAAATCTTCACATTAAGAAAAATGGACGATCCACCAGTTATCAGTATAAATGAAATCACGATACCCTGGAACCCCAGAGACTCCGCAATTAAATATCTTGGAGTACACCTTGATACAAGACTTACCTGGAGCTTTCACATCAATCAAAAGCTAACGCAGTGTCACAATAGGCTAAGGCAACTGTACCCGGTCATCAATCGAAGAACCCCGCTCAGACCAGAATGCACGATTCTCCTGTACAAATCTCTTCTCAGACCACTTGCACTTTATGCTTCCCCTGTTTGAGCAATACATTCAAAGCAAACATTTTAAAACTTCAGAGATTTCAGAATAAAGTATTACGTATAGCAGTGAATGCTCCATGGTTCATCCGCAATACGCAACTTCACCACGAACTAGGAGTCTCATCAATCCAAAACTTTTTAACCATGACCACCGCGAACTTCTTCTCAAAAATTAACAAATGCGAAGGCGCGACACACTTTAACTTTGGAGAGCGCAATATCCATCGTAGACTAAAGAGGCAACTCCCTCAAGATATGATCTCAGACCAAAGCAACTAATCATAGAACACTCGCAAGACCCACTGGGGCTCCACTACCACCCCCCATATAAAGAAAACGCAGTTAATATATATTATCATCTTAATATGTTAACTATTAAGTCACAACACATTTCATGTCAATCTCGATACTATTGTAACTAGATTAAAACTGTCATGTATAACACCTAAAATGTTGATCTGACAAATACTTTAATAAAAAAAAAAAAAAAGTAGTTAAATGAGCATCGTTCACAGCGGTTACAATTAATTTTTTATAATGACACCACGATATTTAAGTTGACAGTAAATGTATTTCTAACAATTTATAGAAATAAAGATAATATTTGCTAGTATGTAGAAACCCGACCCATTGAAGATAGATTCGTTTATTTTACACAAAATTCATAATATTACAATAGCCGATAGGGCATAAATCATAATAATATATAGTTTTTTTTTAATATTTGCGCACTTAACTCCAATATTTTTCGATTATTTGAGACATTCCAATTCCTCTTCTCGGCTATTCGTCCGCCTGCTAGGTATAGAACCCGTTTAGTACGGGCAATTTGAGGAATACAGACACGCTCTTGTTTGGTCTTAAGGATGACGCTTGGCTTATGCTGACTGTCGAGTTTCGCCTCTGACGTGGTCCACACGTTGAGTTACCGTGCTCTTCTGTCCCTTCCCTTGCAAAGAGTTTCGCCTCTGGCGTGGTTAACACGTTGAGTTACCGTGCTCGTTTGCTTTTTTCCTTCTGATGAAGCCCCTTACGAAAGTGGGCGAAACGTTGAGTTCTTAGATCTCAATCATGACACGGCCCAATCCCGGAAGTCGTTTGTTACTTAATGACAATGGCCGTGAAAGCCTCAAAAATCACTTATTATCAAGTTATACATGTCGTACGGACTTTCATTTTAAAGCGCCATTACCTGCTGTTTTATAAATACTAAAACAAGCGTTTGATTTGTAGAATTGTATTTAAAATATCGACGATTTTGTAGCTAAATATCATTTGTATTTCGTCCATTTAACAGCAAAATTTACTTGTGCGAAATACAAAATAGAAACTGTCAACCAGGAGACGGGAAAATGCGCTTTTTGATGTTTCATTTAAGACCTCATTGGGCTATTTCTGATGTTTACTTTTTGAGAATATATGTTTTCTAATAAATGTAAAATGGTTTTCATTTAGAGCTATAACTCCAAATGTCGGTTAACGGTGCTGTTTTTGCAGACACCTGCGTAAAATATGCTCACAAATAGTTCAGGCATTGTAAGACAAATGTCATGTGGTCTCGTTTCAAAAATAATGTTGTGAATATGGGTAGCTTAGAAATAATGTTGAAGAAACTTTTAGTTATTGCAGTGTTCTAGTGAATACAGTGAATATAAAGCTTAGGAGTAAAAACGAACTTGTTCACATATATTTATTTATCAACAACACTGTTACATCAGTATGGATAACCTTTGTATATAACTCTATAACGACACCGTTTGTGAAAATGTGTGTAGAGAAAACTTGAATATTACGTATTCGCCTTTTGTGCGCCTATATAGATTGGTGGTGGATAATGTGAATATACAGAATCAAATGAGTAAGAATAGAGTTTAAGGGCCAGGGCCCCCACTACCATATGTGCAAAGTGTGCAATGCACACGGGCGCCATCCTTTACGGGCGCCAAAACCCAGGGTCAAAAAAAATACAAAAAAATTTGCAAAAAAAAAACAAAAAACAACAATTAATTTTAAAATAAAAGTTGAGAAATTAAATAGAATTAGGTATAAATACACACGAAATTTTATTAGTATATCATCCAGTTACTGCCGATTCCTATGTTGCGAGAAAATGTCAGGCGGTAGTTTCTTGATTTTTCCTGTTCAGACATGAATAATGCCTGGAGCGCTATAAAAGCGATGCATCGCAGGGGCGTTTTTAAACCGGTTAGTTCACTGGACCGTGCAACAAGTGCATAAAAACAAGTAATCCTATTAATTTTTACATTTAAAGTTATTTTTATTTTGTCAAGTGTTGTGTTGTATAATATTTTGTTTACTACTTTTTTTTCTAAAAAATTAAGTGCTGAATACCTGCTGACTGCAATTTCAACGGTTTCATTTTTTATAAAATGGTAAGTGTTCCCTACTTTATACTATCAACATTAACCCTTTATAGGATACTGGTTATAATTAATTTTTTTTTACCCAAATATATTTTTATTAATTGAAATGTCATGTACGAGTTTAAAAAAGTAATTGGTTTTTATCCATAACTAGCTTAGTTTTTATGCTATCGATCTTTTTAAAAAACCATTTTGTAGGGTTTTTTAAGGGCTATAAGATCAAATTAGTTTAATATTTTTTCCGCCTTTATTTTTGAAAGGGTTTAAGCTGAAAGGGCTCGAACAAATTGCTTTTTACTCAAATACGCAAACTTGGTACTTATTATTGTGCTTACTTTAGAAGTGAATTCCTAATTCCAATGAGTACTAATTATTTATTTGTTTTTTCAGGATAAAAGAAAGAGACGTTTAGGTGCGAAGTTTCGCGAGCAAAAGAAACTGAGACTACAAGAAGGGGAAAAAAATGGCTGGATCTTTAAAGCACTTCTTGCAAAACAATCAAGATTCCACGGAGACTATCGATGCGACCGAATCTCGAGATTCTAAATCCGTAATATCAGTAACCGTGAGTGGACCATCTGAAATTTCAACAGAGCCGACCACGGTAACATCAGGTCCCGCAACAAGTGGCGGCGGTTGTAGCAGCAAAACAGCTTCTACTGATGCAAAGCCCGATGAAGCGATGACACCATCCTCGTCTACAGCACTTGAACAATCCACTTCAGGTAATTCAGCTTGTGTAAGAAGTTCGGTAATGTCAGCTACCGAAATACCTGCTGCAAGTGACACTTTCGATGAAGGCTTTAATGAGGCTAGTGTCGATATAATTCCGTCCGACCCCGGTTTGTGGCCCGAAAGAATCACCAATGAGATAGCTAGAATATTGGTTAAACGTGGTGCGCCATTGATAGACATCAGTTTTAGCTTTCCTAGTAATAAAGATAAGAGAAGGTTTTCGTGCAAATACTTTGTAAGAAGTCTAGCAAATGGAGAAAAAGTCGAAAGGGCTTGGCTTATTTACTCTATTTCTAAAGATTCTGTATTTTGTTTTTGTTGTAAGTTGTTTTGTAAAACTAACACTTTTTGTGATACAAATGGAGTATCTGATCGGCAACACTTGTCTTTGCTAATGAAGAGACACGAAACGTCAATTTTACACAACAGTTATATGAACACTTGGGTAAATTTAAAAAAAAATGTTGGAGACATCTACGACTGTTAAAGCTCATCACCTGCGGATTTTAGAAACGGAAAAAAAATATTGGCGCGACGTTTTGGAAAGAATTATTGCGATTGTTAAGTATTTATCTACACAATGCTTGGCATTTCAAGGTTCTTCTAAATTACTTTTCGAACATGATAATGGAAATTTTCTAAAAGCTGTTGAGATGATTGCCTCTTTTGATTCAGTGATGAGACAGCACGTTAGCCGAGTGTGTAACTCCAAAAAAAATCTGTTAAAATGACTCATTATTTAGGCGTGCAAATACAGAATGAAATAATAGAATTATTGTCGTCTAAAGTAAGAAATAATATTTTAGAAATGGTTCGCAGTTCAAAATATTTTTCAATAATATTAGATTGTACACCAGACACTAGTCATACTGAGCAAATTAGTCTTGTTCTGAGGTATGTTGTCCTTAACACCACTTCAAAAAAAGTTGAAGTTAAGGAAAGTTTTATTGCATTTAATCCAATACTGGACTCTACAGGGGAAGGGACAAAAATTTTGAAAAAAATAAATTTAGATATAAAAAATATTAGGGGACAAGGTTATGATAATGGGGCAAACATAAAGGGAAAGCATGTTGGGCTTCAAAAACGCATTCTTGATGCGAATCCGAGAGCCCTTTTTGTACCTTGTGCGGCTCATACGTTGAACTTAACAGTAAATGACGCTTCTAAGGTATCAGATGCTACAATAAACTTTTTTAATCTTGTCCAAGAGTTATATAATTTTTTTCGTCATCCACAAAAAGGTGGGATGTTATGAGAAAAAATGTCCCCGGGTTAAGTTTAAAGCTTCTAAGTAAGACAAGATGGTCCAGCAGAATTGATGCAATAAAGCCCCTTAAACTTTATTTAATTAAGGTTTGCGAAAGTCTTCTAGAAGTAGCTGAAGATAATTCCTTTCACATTGATGCAAGATATAAAGCGAGTTCCCTCTTAACGTCTGTACAAAATGTTCAATTTATTTGTGGAATTATTATTTGGCATGACGTTTTATTTCATATAAATATTGCCAGCAAAAAAATCCAAAGTGCTACAATTAATATTAAAGTATGCCAAAGCTACCTAAAAAATTTAGTTGATCACTTCCAGCAATATAGATCTGACCAATCATTTCAAGAAATTCTTGTACAAGCGAAAGAAGTAGCACTCTCTCTCGAAATTGAAGAAGACTTTCCACCGTTACCAACGGTCAGGAGGAAATTTAAACCAAAACTGTTTGACTATGAACACCGAGATGAGACCCCTCATGATCCAAAAACCGCCTTTAAAATTAGTTTTTTCTTAAAAATTATAGATCAAACTTTAAGCTCTCTAAAAACCGATTTGACTTATTAAATGAGTATGATAATATTTTCGGATTTTTTAGCGACATATTCAAATTAAGTGACAGCGATTTTTTAAAACGTTGTTCTGTCCTTGAAAAACGACTGATGATTTGTTTAATGAAATTAAAGCGTTAAAGTTGTTTTCATTACGTGATGATACTGACCCCTTAAGTATTTTACAATATATATTTGAAAACAATTTAATCTCCACCCTTCCAAACGTAAGCATTTCACTAAGAATTCTTCTGACATTGCCTGTATCTGTAGCTTCTGGCGAGCGATCTTTTTCAAAGTTAAAAATCATTAAAAATTATTTAAGATCGACAATGCTTCAAGAAAGATTGTCTGGGCTAACAATAATAGCAATTGAACAAGAAATTTTAAATGGTATAAATTTTAGCGATGTAATTAATGAATTTGCAACAGCAAAGTCTCGGAAAATATCGCTACTACAATAGCTATTTTTTATTTTTCTATTGTACTTTGCTATCATTTTTGATTTTATAACGAATTTACCTAGGTATTTGTTATCAGAAGTATGTGCATATTTTTTTAAATATCTAAGGATAAGTAGAAAGTAGTACTTATATATATGTAGACATTAGGTAATATTTCTGTTATTTGTTCCTAAAAAAATGTGATTTTTAGTTTTGGGCTATTTTCTAGTATTTATAAACGTGTCTGTACCCCATTAGTTAAGTAAATGCTTTAAATTGGGTGTGAACAAGAATTTATTTTAATTTATTTTGTTATGATTTATTCTGTTTGTTTCATTTTGATATTTTAGTCTACAAATAAATATGACTTCTAAAGTTCAGTTTTTTGCTTTATTTCAAGCACCTACCTACCTACCTACCTTCAAAAAATTAAATTAAAAAACATGATCCAAAATGCCTTAAAGGGCGCCAAAATCCTTTTTTGCACACAGGCGCCAGTAGCCCTTACGGGGGCCCTGTTAAGGGCTTTGTATGCGCTAGACTGTAGTAGTAATATGTGATATACGAGTATAAATCACTGTATTCTAGCTCATTAGACTGCCTATGTTTACATTATCTAACACGAATCTGTATACAAGTGCAGTATAGTCTGTTCAGTACATATAACAACCCAAGATGGCCTTTCAAAATTCCATGAGAGTACTTCCAAAATTCACTTTCGTCTAGGAGTGTACTTACAAAAAGTTAGTGAAACAAATAGGTTAAGGAAAAGATTTAAAAAACAAAATATTCATATAAAAAAAGATTTTTTAAGCAGCAAACGTAAGAAAGGGTTTTAAAAAACGAAATATTTATATGAAAAAATGGTTTTTAAGCAGAAACCATGCGAAAATGTTTAAATAACTAAAGATTTATAAAAAAAAAGGATCTTTAATGTAGAAAACGTAAGAAAATATTTAAAAAACAAAAGATCCACCTGAAAAAAATATTTTAAAACAGAGAAAGTAAGAAAAAACCAAAACTTTCTAAGAGAAAAAGGTAAGAAAATATATAAGAAAGCCAAGGATTCACGCGAAAAAAGATATTTTAAGCAGAAAACGTAAGAAAACATTAAAAAAAAGATCCATACAACAAAAGAGCATTTTAAACAAAAGATTTATTTGAAAATGTAGTTTTTTATAAATTATTGGGCCACTTTTAGTTCTATTCCACGCTTCACATAGTTTCTCAGGAATCCTATTTGGAATGACATGGGAGGTTTGGAATGTGATTCGAGAAGGTGTTTCGTAATAATTTTATCAGCCCCTGATTTCACTACGAATCGAGCCCAGCTTTTCTGCTCAATAGTTTGAGACTGTACCACTTACGATACATCCCACAACCTATTTATTCACTACTTAGCCGGTAGTAGCTGCTCCTTAGAGGCCTCCCAGCCGCCAACAGCCTATATGTCATTAGAAAAAAGTAAATATTCTATAATTGGAAATATAGTTTATCATCTATCCTACAGTTATAATGTAACAAGGTTTAAGTAATGAGTTCTATAGATTGCTATTCGATAACGCTTAAAACATGTAAAACAATATCGAAGAAGTATGTCAACATAACATGAGATATATATCAACACACTTGCACGTATCATTAGCACCAAGCAGCTGGCAGCTGCTGAGGGCAATCCGAAATGTGGCCCAAACGTATATGCTGTCGCTCTAAAATCGAGTTATAGCAGTTTCAATGTGACACGAAGATTAACGACGTTGCAGCTTAGAGCGCTGTAAACTCGTCGCGATCCGAGGGTAAAGGCAACCGCCTCGCCAATAACAGATATTGTGTAATATTTGACATTGAAAATAAATGAACGTGCAGCAAGGACGCTCTTGCATTCTGCATTCTGGGCTGTGTTTGGACATCGATTGCAGTTGGCGCTTATTTATTTATGTTGGGTGTTTTCAGTTGTCAATATTATGCAAACATGGCGGAGAATGGCATAACTAAGTATTTTAAACATCAATTTTTAAAACCTACAATTAGCTGAAATTATTGAAATACAAAAACTTGGAGGACCTACACCGGTAATAAATTTTAATCAGGAACATAAAGTTGGAACTTGCAATTTTACAAGACATTTTTCTGTTAATATTTACAAATGAATTTGTGGATGAGATGCATTACATGCTCTGTTTTGTTTTCCATTATTAGCATGGTTGTGTTTTTAACATTTATGTACATTCTGTGTTGTGTTTGAATTTTTTTTGCATATAACGTTTTCTTTAAGATTATTAATATTAAAAATCATTGCTATATTTGGATTAAAACATCCACGAAATGTTGGTGAGTCATTAATTATTATTTTTGCTAATTTGTTGATACAAATTGAGCTCCCCCCAAGTATCAATTATGGCGAGCCGCTACAATTACTTTCACAATTTGAAATAAAACCCCAGAATATCGTCAATGAATTAGCTAATCACTTTTATTCTATTTATAATGTCTTGCCAACCACATCTGCTGATGTTGATTTAAATGCAATGGATAAAGAGTACAATAATTTCCCTAATATAAATATTGTTTCTGTAACAGAGGATGACACTTTTCTCGCTATACGTAAACTGAAAAATAAGGCCACAGCTGGTTTTGACCAGGTACCTAGTTTTTTTTATAAAGGATTGTGCTGGTGTTCTTCGTTGTCCACTGTCAATTATATTTAACCTAAGTATAAAAACAGCAACTTTTCCTGATAAATGGAAAATCGCCCGGATTGTTCCTGTTTTCAAAAGCGGTGATGCAGCTGATGTCGCTAATGACAGGCCCATAGCAATTCTTTCCAACTTTGCCAGTCTTCGAAATGATTTTGTTTAAAGATATTTATGCTCAAGTTAAGAATATAATTTCGCCATACCAGCATGGATTTGTCGATAAACGCTCTACTATTACAAATTTGGCATGTTTTTCTCAATTCGTTGCGGAAGCCTTAGATAACCAAGGTCAAATTGATGTTGTCTATACAGACTTCTGTAAGGCTTTCGATCGAATTGATCATAGCATAATATTGAAAAAATTACTTAATTATGGCTTTAGTATGAGCTATCTGAGTTTGATCAGATCTTATCTGCGATCTAGACCGCACTATGTTGCATATAATGGATATTTTTCACACGAATACATTGCACCTTCAGGAGTCCGTCAGGGCTCTAACTTAGGACCCTTGATATTTGTACTGTTCATCAATGATATTGCAGATAATATTGAAGTAAATATACTGTTATATGCAGACGACGTACAAATATTTGCACCCATACAGTCGTATAAAGATTGTGTGGCCCTTCAGTTTGAGTTGGATAAAATTTCTAATTGGTGTATAACAAATAAACTATCTTTAAATATTAATAAATGTAAATCAATCACCTTTACTCGCAAAGTCTTGCCTGTCACTTTCTCGTATTCAATTAATGCTACTACCATAGAATGTTGTAAACGTGCCAAGGATTTGGGTATAGTATTTGATTTTGAATTTACTTTCAACTACCACATCATGGAGATTACGTATTCTTCTTATAAACTTATAGGTTTCATTATTCGAAACTTTAAGAGTTTTAAAAGTATCTTAACACTAAAAAATTTTTACATCAGTTTAGTGCGTTCTAAACTCGAGTATGGTGCTCTTATCTGGAATCCGTATTACGATTGTTATACCATCATGATTGAAAATACTCAAAGAAAATTTTTAAAATATCTTTGGCTCAAGTCCTTTGGAACGTTTCCTATTAGAGGTCTTGACCAAAATGTTTTCTTACATACTTTTCAAGTACAAAGCTATCAATTTGGAAGAATTCGCATAGCCCTTACTTTTCTTTATAAATTATTGCACAATCAGATTGACTGTTCTTATCTTCTACAGAAACTTTGTTTTAAGATTCCAAGCGTTAATACCAGACAATATGTAACTTTTTATCTCATGCATAATCGGACCAATATTTTGTTGAGGTCGCCACTGTTCTTTATGTGTAAAAATTACAATATCATATGCAGTGGGGAGTAATTAGTTATAACTCTTGAATTATGAGGCGGTGCACCATCTTGTTGGAAGTTGGCCTATGTCTTTATACTAATACGCCGGATAACTATGTTAAATTTTATTTAGCTTATTATATTGTCCTGTAATTGGATTTTCTGTTTAATTAAAATAAAATAAAAAAATAAAAAATAAGATAAATACGCCATAAAACTTACTTCGATGATATAATCGTTAGCATCGCACGTATCGAACTCTCTCGTGTAGGTGAACTTGGTAACGTTGTAATGCTGCTTGCTCCTGAAGTGGGAGCAGTCCTGCTGGTAATCCAAGGCCAGGACGCCTTCCTCGTCGGCCGAAGCATCCTTTGGCAAGAATCAAATTACTGTATACCTTTTCAAAAGCAGCTGGGTTACTTGAAATTGCAGTCTTCCCTTCCAGTTGTACCACAACACGCAGTAGTCGGCTGGGAAGAACTCGCCTCTGTCCGAAAAGCCAACTGCAAACCAACCGAAGTTCGATGGTACATGCACTTCGAAGGTGACGAACTTGTTGCTGTAGTCCAAAACCCAGTCTAGGGTGACTAACCCATCTTCGTCGAGGGGTACGCGGAAGATTTCGTCGTTGTTAGTACCTGCCGATCAATGGAGTAGCTTGTAGGAACTTTTTGGGTTAGATTTAATTAGATTGTTTGTAGCTTATAGTAGGGAAAAGTCATTAGATCTTATTTTTTTCTGTCTAAACCGTAACAGATGTTATAAATGAATGCCTATTTCAGGGAAAAATTATTGTCTGATCTGTGTCGTGACACCCATGTTGTATCCATTAGTAGTTCACCTATAGTAACCAATACCGCCTCAAAGATGATTTATTCAAATCAGTTCATGTATTTTACTTTTTAAAGCGAAATTATAAAAAAAAGAACTGGCAACCAGAATAATGGAGGAGAAAAATCTTAAAGAAACTGGTTTGGAACCTGTGGTTAAGCCATGTCCACCCTGTTTCTTTATAATAATTTTAGACAAACAATTCCGGTATATTTGTGATAGTTGGACACAGAACGGAATTTAAATAATTTTTAATTAAAATATCGTAGTGCCTTGCCCTAAATAAAAAAGGCCATTCATTTATTAATACCACACATGCGCCTTGTCTTTCAATGGCTTTTCCTTCGCAATGGTACAAAAGTAAAAATATGCAATTACATGTTCAAGATGCACACTTTCCCCGTAAACGTATGTCTTATTTGCAACTGCATTCATAAAACAAACTTACCTGAAAAGACTAAACTTCTTAAAATTCCAAAAACCACCAAACTGGTTATAACTTCACGTAGCATTGCGCTTCTATTTTATCACGTTACATTTTCCGGGCATTGCCATTAAAATCTTGGGTTTCCGATCGGAATTTTCACAGGAAAATGCGCGAAAATTCGAAGTGCGCTCTTTATAGCGGTTCGGCCGCCAAGAACACGCATGACTAAGAAACGAGGACAAGTTCTCAATTTTTATTAAATAGCAATTAAACACGTAAATTAAGTACCTACTTGTAAATACACTGCTAGATAAATCAAAACGTATAAATACAAAGTTTCCAATAAATAAATAAATCGTCTCAAAAATCATATACGCATTTAATTTAACTAATGTAGTATTTATCCATAAAAAAATGTTCGTCCAGTAATTGCTAGTTCTAGCAATCACTTGTAATCTTAAAGTCCCCGAGGCAACAAAATCAATTATATGCAAACCGCCTGATACTGGGCACAGTGGTGTCTGGGTTTATGAAATTTAGTTTACATCAATTACGTCGGTGTAAAATCGAAATTTTAATAGAGAATTGGATGAGCATTTATTAGGAAAAAGTATTCCAAGTAATTACTTGTTTGCATTTTTCTGTTTTATAATAGTGCCTGTATTTTAACTCAAACGTTGCAGGTCAATTTACAATATACCCTATTCTAGCTCCACGTTGATGATGCCAATTTGTAATATCTCCTATATCGAGCTATTACAAATATCTTTTACCACGATATACCCTTTATCATGCCCAACTAGTTGGTCGACAATTTGTAATAACCCCTTCATTTGGACACCTTTCTGGCTGCTATATTACAAACATACTCTCTACCCTTAATAAGGCATCTTGTTTTGTGATTTACATGAGAATTTATATTGACTTTATCTCAATATAATAAATTGACTTACCTTTATTATAAATCGCCATCGTGGCCCCGTGGTTAGGGAGTTCGACTGCGGCGCTACGGTGCGGGGTTCAATTCCCACATCCGGCAACTGGCGGGCGGCCCACCCAGTCGCTTTAAAAATTGGGTACCGAAACCACGGTTGTGGAAGTAGGGAAAGTAAGGCAGTTGTCGAAGGCGTGATGCTAACCACATCACCCAGTGTCTCGTTAACGGTGTGCCAGATGACTGGGTTTCGGAAAGAGATATTTCGGCGACCATGCCTTGCCAAGTCTCAGGCCATATCCCTACGTGTGGAATGAAGCGCCCTGAACTTTACTTTACCTTTATTATAAAGTTAATTTACTTCGATTAGTGAAGGCTTTATAAATAACAAGAAACGTATATCGCTTTGGCGTTTATTATAATTTAAAACTTTGACATTTAACTTATGTCAAGCTGAAGTTACTTATAACCACGACTAACTTTCATAAAGCAATGATACCTCTTTTTTCTCAGCTAAATTGATGTGTTGATATTAACTATCTTACTTATGTGAACTTCTCTCTATTAGACAGCTCTTATAAGCAGTATAATATTATTTATTTAAATTTATTATTCAATTCAAAATATTTCCCCTGTACACAAGGAAATTCAATTAACCTTCAAAATAAATGTTAAGCTGTTAAAAAAAAATATTTCAAATTATAAACACCTAAAATAATCTACTTGAGTTAACGTTGAATTTAGACAATAAATTCAATTAATCACTATATAAACAGTTACTAAATCTAATTAAACAGTGTTTTCTAATTATCCGAAATCAAACTTGGTTAGATAACCAACATTGTTCAATCAAATATTCACTAACCTTTGTTGCCTTTTCCAGAGGTACCTGACTTTGAAATTCGCTCTCCTTTGCTGAACATCCACGCTGGCAATTCACCTGGTTGTCCCAAATCCAAAAGCTCGTTATAGAACTAAATATTTCTATTCATTGTAATAGAAAACCAGTCCATTGACACAATCGCTCACGCACTGAACTCTAGTAACTCTATTGCATCCACAATAGAACAATATAATCCAAAGTTATTTTTAACATTGACTTTTATTGCAAATTATAATAATTTGATATTATTATACCAAATTATACCACAGGAAAAGCCATTTTACCACTGTGTATATAACAGTAGCATTATTATTTATATACAATTGAGAGAAATTGGACTCTCAACGTAATTTTTCACAACTTTCAAGCCAATATTATTGTTGTAATATTAAATTTCTTATAGTACCTAACCCTGTTACTATCACAACTACCACTAACCATTCAATGGAATGTTCTTGTAATATAATTTTGGAATTTACTAGATTTGAAAAACAAAAATTAATAATGCATGCGCTTGCAGGTTGCATTACAGCTTCCACCGAGGAATATCCGAAAATAAGAATGTCAAATGTTGGAAACTCTTCATTTATGCAATTGTGTTATTCTTAAACTAAACAAACTAAGAAAGAGCTACTAGTCCTGAATATCTAATAGTACAAGCAAAATGCCCCTTTAAATGGAAAAAACGGGATCAGATGAGTTATATCGATAATAGTATCTTAAATAACAAACGCCTTCCGGGTGTGTCATTATTGAGATCGAAGGACTCAACGTTTCGCCCACTTTCGTAAGGGGCTTCATCAGTTGGAAAAGCAAACGAGCACTGTAACTCAAAGTGTAAACCACGCCAGAGGCGAAACTTTTCTAACGATCAAAAGGAGAAAGGCGAGAATTTATAGGCAAATGCCGTTGCGGTTCAGCAGGTGCCGTCGCGGTTCAGTGGCGGTAGTATCTTTGACTCAACAAGCTTAGAAAAATGATGTTTTACCCAAGAAGTATGGCTGGTTTGAGTACGAGCGTTCCCTATACGATATTATCACATTTCATGTAGAAATGTAAAATATTAAATTGTTATATAAAAGTGACATTAAATCTCAAAACATAACCAAGCTGAATAAACTAGTTTTTATGCACTAAAGCACAATAAGCAGCTCAAGTTGATGTTATGCATTTGGCAGTACTGAAGTGTATTGTTGCTGGCACTGTATGTCTGTCATATTCGAGGTTATCATGTTAGATTTTGCGTCAGTCTGTGTCAAAACTGACGCAAAACCTAACCTGCTAACCTCGAATTCGGCATAGGCTTATAGCATCACCAACAATACATTTCAGTATTGCCAAACGTAAAACGAATCGTCGTTGTTATGCTGTAGTGGTTGCTATGGTACAAAGTACCACATTACTAAGCAATTTTGCATGTAGGAGTGTAGTACATTATATACTTAGTGTTTCACTTAAGGTGCGAACATAGGGAAATAGCATGGGAAATCGTATATATGAAGATTCCTGCTTATAATCGAAAGAGAAAATATTCGCTTAATTTGATACTACTTTACTCGAATTTGTTGTTTGTTTAAGATAGAAATAGCTTGAAAACTGCAATAAATATTTTGCATTTTATTCGCAAAAAGCAGATCAACCAAAATAAATGTTATTTTCTGTTAGTAAGCAATTCACGTATTTAACTAATTACTATGAATAATAATGTTGAATATTCTAATGAAGAGAGAGCATTTATTATCAAAACATTTTACAGTGGCGTCAGTTTATTCACAGTTCGTGATTTATTCTAGGCTAAATTTAATAATCGACCTATTCCATCTCTATCACCAATACACAAGTTTGTGAAAAAAATTAAACTACAAGCAAATTTATAGCAAGTACTCAAAAGTACTTGCTTCCCGCAGAGTTAACATTTGGGTGGTGGTGTTTTCTGTAAATTTTGGTTTTCAAATGACCCCACAAAAAGAAGTCGCATGGTACCAATTCAGGAGATCTTGGTGGGGAGTTGATAGTGCCACCGCGACCAATCCAGCAATTAGAAAAGTTATCACTTAGATATTCCCTCACATTCAAACCATAATGCGCTGGACAGCCATCATGCCAAATCTCCTGATTTTCGCTTGCAACTTCTCCTAATGTAGAGCAAATCTGCTTGATTAAAAGTTCTAAATAAGAATTCGAATTTAAATTTCCAACTATTTCAAACGGTCCAATAATATTATTGTTGAAAATACCAGTCCAAATATTAATTTAAGAGCTATCCGAGGCCCAGCATCGAGTGTTCTGCGTATTCGGTTGATTATTAACAGTAAACCTACATTCATCTGTAAAACAGATTGACCGCAAACAATTACTAACTTCGTTTGACCGTTCCTGCATGACTTTATTCCATACCATATACTTCATTTTTTTTTATTTATAACTAACCCAATTTCTTGTTCGGCTTGTTCTAGATTTCCGACCACTTCTTGTAGTTCTGTTTTACTAAGTAACAAACGACTTCCGGGATTGGACCGTGTCATTATTGAGATGTAAGAACTCAACGTTTCGCTCACCTTCGTAAGGGGTTTCAAAAAGCGAAAAAGCAAAAGAGCATGGTAACTCAACGTGTAAACCACGCCAGAGGCGAAACTCTTCTGAAGAGTCATTTGTTACTTAATGACAATGGCCGTGAAAACCTCCGAAATCAGTTACTTCTTGTCATTATTGTTAAATCATCAGCAAACGCTAGAAATTGATGTCGCTTGTGATATATTGCATCTATTCTGCTCAATTTCCTTTTCCTGATAACCTTTTCCAATGCTAGGTTAAAAAGGGTCGCTGATAGTGGGTCGCCTTTTCTCAAATCTTCTTCCCCTGTTATATTTCCTGGATATAGAACCTGCTGTTTTCACTCACCCTTTCCATATATTTTTGTTTTTCCTCATTTTGCTGTAAGCTGCCTATGTTCATTCTCCTCTGTTTTGATATGTTTTCTTTTTTGCTTGTTCGGATTCTTAAATTCAACTTAATCCCCACCATTATATTATCTGAGTCGCGTCCGGGCCTCTATAACGTCGTATACTTTTTTGTCCATTTTCCGCTGTTGCTAATACATGATCAATTTAATTCATAGTTTCTCTTCATAGTCTTCACGTCCACTTGCGTATCTCCTTTTCCTCAAAATAGGTACTTTTAATTTTTATATTATTTCTCGCGAAATCAATCAATAGTTTCCCGTTCTTCTTACTTCTGGTATGTTTACTGAAGTTTTCTATTGTTGGTTTAAATATTGCCTCTGCACCTACTTTCACGTTAAAATAGCCTAGTACAATTTTTAAATCATACCCTTGTAGACTATCATATTCCCGTTGTAATATTTCGTAGAACTCTTCTTTCTGATCATCTTCTGCGTCTTCTATCGATGCATGGGGATTTATTACATTATGCGGTTTATTTGCCTTGGCCCTACGGGCCTCGGAAACTAAATCCACATTCGTGATATAAAAAGTTAAACTACAGTGCCTTCGTGTACAAATTACTACTAATTCCTAAGAAGTAAAGGTAAGAGCTATCTGGTCGTCTATGGAAGCAGTTATCATAATGATTTTTGAATGAGAAACGCCGAAAACAGTCAATTATCTAAAATTTTGAATATTTGTACTTTTCTAGGTTGCAGAAAATATAGTATGTATTATTCGGATTAAAAGTGGCTTTGTTTGATTTGCAATTTTTGCGTTTGCTCGGCTACGCTACGCTTCGCCTCGCAAATGCAAACATAATTGCTCGTCACATAAAGTGCCACTTATAACAACATTGTAATTTTCAAAAATTTTAAACATGCGATATGCCTTAGTGACAATGATAACACGATAAAGCTGAACATAGATATGTTCGAAAGACAGTGTGTAATACTGGGGGCGTATGGACCGACGGAAGAATCTAGGATAGTCAAAAACGAACACTCTATGGAAATCTTGCAGGAAGTAGAAAACGTGAAATCAGCCCAAGAAGTAATTATAGCAGGAGACCTAAATGGAAGAACAGGGAAAAGGTAGATCAAGAACATGTGTGAAATGAGTATGCTGAGACTAACCAACGGTTTTTGTTGACATAAAGACCTGCACAAATATGCGTGGACCAAAAAAAAAGTCTTAGATCAAACATCGACTACATTATAGTGAAAAATAAGACCACCACCGCATTAAGGGCGTCCGGGAAAATAGAATGACAGAATGCGACACCGACCATAAACTTCTAACGGTAAAAATTAACTTTCTGCAGATCTGCAAAAAACAAGATAAAACGCAGAAGCGAAATTTGAAACTAAAGAAAAAAAGAGACTAAAGATACACTTACTACGATAGAAATCTATAGGAGACTTCTATCAAAGAAGATTAAATCAGAAATTAGACGAATTTAGATATGAAAACATCAAGGACACATATGAATATTTAAAAATTGCATCAGCGTTTGAGTCAATAGGAGAAGAAGAGGAAAAAGCAGTTAATATAAAAGTGGAATATGTAAAAATACAACAGAATGAATAAAAGACATAAAAAAACTGTACAGGAAACGACTGAGCACCTAATTGGAACATCTTCAGAACTATAGAGAGAGGAATAGAGAAGTAAGAACATTGGTAGAAGAAATAGGTCCAAACAGCGAGCAAAACCCCGGAGAAACAAAAAATCCTGTCGAGTACCTAAAACACTAAGAAACAACACGAAGCAACAAGGACACTTGTCATATATATGAGAACAACGGGAGGCACATTATAAAGATTTTCTAAAAGAAATCTAACCACAAGAACTATGGAAGTGGAAGAAAGAAAACAATAAGACCAAGTAGAGTAAAGTTAACACTCCAGAAAGTAAGAGGCCAATAAATCAATTAAAAATAATAAATGAGCTGGACTTGGAGAAATATTTCCCGAATTAATTAAATTCGGAACAGAATAAACCATTTCGCATGATACACCGTATGTTTGAAAGAGCAATAAATGGAGATGAGCTACCGAAGAAATGGACACAGGCCTATATCATATCCTTCTTCAAAAAGGGAGACTGTGAAAATTGCAGAGAAATAAGTACCGGATGTCTTAAAAGGATTTACATTTAGTAGATTTTAATTTTGTTTGTATGTGAATTTTTGTGTACCCTAGATTGTTATTGATATTGCATTATGGGAAATTCAAAGCATACTAGATGTAATTCTTTTTAAGACACCTGGTATAATAGCTGCAATAGGTAGACTCTACGGAAGTAGTGGAAGAAAACTGGAAGAACACATAGAGAACAAAATCTGAGAGGACCAGGCAGGATTTACAGCACGAGGATCCTACATAGACGAAATTTATACATTATAACAATTCATCGAGAAAAAATGGCAAACAATGGAGCGATACAGATGGCCTTCATAGATTTAAAAAACTATTATGACTCAGTCCCAAGGATACAACTATAGCAAGTTATGAAAGGAATATGAATACAAAAAAAAAATAATCAAAGCAATAAAAAGCCTATGTAAAGAAAACAACATAAAAATAAAAGTAGGAAATGAACTCTTTAAAAGTTTCAGTACAACAGGCCTCCTACAAGGCTGCTCCAAGTCACCGACACTATTTAAAATGTTTTTATATGAGACACTAAAACCAGCGTACATAAATCAAACAAGTCTAGATACTAATGCCAAATGTTGAAACCTATCTAGAGTGCGATGGACAGCGACTCGGGGGTATTTCTAAGCTTGACCACCAGATGGCAAAACAACGAGTCTCAGCCAAGGCCAGCTAAATCTATAGGAACAAAGTCCCTAACCTATTGCTCTTAGTTTTAACACTAGCAATTTTTTAGTGACATACAGATGTACTATAGACATCTATCTATGCAGCTAAACGGTGATTTTAATTTTAATTTTGAGATTAATTATTGAAATCTAAAGTGAACTGACCTTCAACAAATTTCAAATTCAACAATTCGCAAAAAAATTAAATTATTTGCCTACAGATGCCGCCACTAATCGTCTGAGTGTTCTGAAAGTTAGAGAAAGTGGGAATATGAATGAGACGGCCTGATAGGGACTTTGTTCCTATAGATTTAGTTGACCTTGGTCACAACCTAGGTTACTAAATCAGTTAATGTGATTTAGCAACCTTATCGCAACCTAGAGTTCCTGCATGTTAATAATAAGTTAATTTTAATATTAGAGGGACTATATCCCAACCTTGGTGTGGTAAAGTAGTGGCGCCATCTGTTAGTACTATTGGAAAGTACCCCCCTCCCCTAACAACTCCAGGAGCCGTTCAAGGTCATTCAAATCGGTGTTTTGACATCAGAAGAACTGACAGTGAGTGTCTATACTTGTTTGATTTATGTACTCTGCTAAAACTGTGGAAAAGAAAGTGCGAAGGAATGAAGGTCTCTGTTGGGAACGCAATACGTAAAGGCGCTGAACTTCGCGTACGACTAGGTCATTATCGCACCTGACGAGAAGAACATTAGCTACATGGTATGGAAACCGGAAAAAGTATACAATAAACGGGTTGGAAATAAACTTTAAGAAAACAAAATATTTAATTACAACATAAGAAGCAGTAACGAATTTAGACATGGGGGACGGCCGAGAAATAAAAGAGACCGATTAATCGGTCAAAATTAATAATAAACCATATATTTTTCTAAATAAAATTAACAGCATCGGATAGGTTGAAAAAAATTGTGTTCAAAACGTATATTATTGTAATTTTAGAATTAATACTCGTATTGGAGTAAATCTAAATAATAAAAAATTAATGGGAACTTTCATCCATGCCTCAAACACTTACGCTTTATCCTGGAAATCGAAAGAACTTGAAAACAAAATTATACAATCATCATCTCAACAAGCATCCCATCAAATTCATTCAGAAAATACCTTACAGACTTAAACCTAAATTATAACATTTATGCACAAATTTAAAAAGCAATTATATTACAAAAGCAACTAACAAAAATTCAAGCATGAAAAATAAAAAAAAATAAAAGGTCATAACATTCATTGCTTTGGTATTTTTAATTGCAGAACGGCAACAATAAAACCATTTTAAAGATAGTTTACATAGACGAAAATAATAATAAGATTTTTAAATTGTGCTACTTTTAGTTCTATTTCCACTCTACTATAATTTCTTCTCCGATAATAAATTACATTCGCTTGTGCACAGCTTTTTAAAACACTTAGGGCCGGTTGCAGAAAGCAATATTAAGTCTGGTGTTAGCTAACATCGCGTCAAAGTGAACAAAAACGAATCAAATCTCAAATGTATATGGTAACTAATACATTAGTAAACAAAATTTGATGCGATTTTGTTCACTTTGACGCGATGTTAGCTAACACCAGACTTAACATTGCTTTCTGCAACCGGCCGTTGATCTTTTTAATCATGGTTATGTCATGTCAGTGGCATAGCTAGCCTGAGTGGCACTGGGTAACAAACTCACTGACGGCGCAATAAACGGGGGGGGGGGGGGGGGGTATGCAATTTTCAATCTCAAGAAATATAGGCTGATCTGGAAGAAAATAAGTCACGATTTCAGCAACAAAGTTCGCGAAACAGAAGCAAAAACACCATCGAGCTATTTCAGTTAAGTTAAATCAAGTTAAACACTGTTTTTTTTTCCAATTATTTTTCAACATAGCTATATTTTTCAAACGTTTTCTCAAAGACTGGAACCCACGAATTGACGGAGTTGATAACACCCTCATTCGACGCCAGTTTCTCCCCTTTTCTTTCAGCCAAATTTTCAAGTTTGGGAATAGAAAGAAGTTGCACGGGGCTAAATCCGGAGAATAAGAATGAGGACCCAATGCGAAGCAAAATTCATGAAATTTAGAAATAAATAGTTTTTTAACGCTGGTTGGTGCTAATTCCCCATGAACTTCATCTAACTCATCCACTTCTTTAAATAAAAATGCTCTATCACTGCACAGAACCTTTTTTCTTCATTTTTGTACTAACTGCTAATATTCTCATCTCAAACGTCTGCAGAACATAAACAAGGCATCGCTTCTGGCAGAATTTGGCCTGATTTAGTGAGTTGTGACGCTATCTCAGAAATTCACCAAACTTATAAAACTACCCTCGTATAATAATTATAATAAGTGTCGCCGATTTTACCAATATCAAGGGTAAAAACTTCCTCCCCTAGTCACGTGTGAGTTAGGTGATGGTATACGACACAAGTATTATTATTTATGGTGGTAGCGGCAAATAATATTTATATTCATAATGCTTTTTTGCCGATAATTCGTTTATTTCCCCAATCTCGCCTTGGGCGTCTAAACCTCAGCAGAGCCGGGCAGAAATTGCTGCCCCAGAGACCCAGGCAGCTACGCCACTGTACACCCTTCTAATAATATTTTTCCATAAAATTCACTTAATGGGTTAATAAAAAATATTAACAATGATATTGTAGTTTTTGTTTACGACTGGATTAATAATGATTTAAAAATTTGTTAGGTAATCTCTGCAGTCAATAAAATTTTTGTAGAAATGGAAATTTATAATTTTCTAAACAATATATATTCAGCTTTATTTAAGCCTTCTTCAGTGTTACATTTAGAGTTTATATTTTGAATTTAATAATTTTAATCAGTTAAAGAGACATTTATATTAATTATTTGCTAATATTTTGTGGTTTGAAATTTAAATCTACATCTTATATTTGCATCTATACATTGTTCAGAATTTTTTTTTATTATCATTCAGTAAAACGTTGGTGGTGGAATTAAGCACACCACATTATTATGGTCACAATTTCATAACTTTATAGCAGTGTGCTTAATGCCACCACCAACGTTTTACTAAATAATAATTAAAAAAAATTCTGAACAATGTATAGATGCAAATATAAGATGTAGATTTAAATTTCAAACAACAAAATATTAGCAAATAATTAATATAAATGTCTCTTTAACTGATTAAAATTATTAAATTTAAAATATAAACTCTAAATGTAACACTGAAGAAGGCTTAAATAAAGCTGAATATATATGTTTAGAAAATTATAAATTTTCATTTCTACAAAAATTTTATTGACTGCAGAAATTACCTAACAAATTTTTAAATTAACAATGATAATAACCTTTTTAGACGTTGAATGTAGACAAATAAAACACCAGGTATTTTCAGTTTTCTTAAGTTGAGAGTAACAGTGAAACATATAAATATTTTAACAAAAATGCAAGTATTACCTACTTGAGTGGTACCTAGCGTAATTTAACACATTTATAAGAATCGTTTTTAGTATCTATGGTATTCTGTTTTTATCAACGCAAAGTTGATAACTATGTACTATATAGTTGTCCAGGATGTTGAGATAATTGTGATTCAAAGTTAAAAATATTTAAAAAAGTATTTCACTATATCCATGTGCCAGGTTATTTAAGAGTATTTTTAGAAGTATGTACAGATAAAACACGAACAAATGTCAAATGAATGTAGGAAATCATATGGAATGTAGAAGTTGTGGAGCCATCGCACAATCAAATATAGCAAATTTTTTCTGACATCCTTTATGCAAGACTTGGAGAATATCGGTGATACTGTTGTGCAGAATTGCCAATTACCGATCAAATACTTACACCATGTAAAATTTTAGAGAAGCTTCTTGAGTTCAACACTTACGATAGCGTATCAGAGTTATGCTGTATGATGCTACAAACGAGTTTTATATAATTATCTAAGTTGCCAAGAGCTCAGATTTCAAATCAGTAAACATCATGATATCATTCGCTGAACCTTGAGTACACAATGCTGAACAATATTACAGTACCTAAATGATTAAAACTTTTGAAGCCACAGGAGATTCGTATACACACACAGGTTTTGTGTACATTCGCAAAATGTGTGTTTTCAGGAAATTAATGAGTAAGGAAAACATCCTTAAAATCAAGATTTAACTAGGAAACCCTAAATTCACCTGTGCAGAACACTCGTTTTACTAGAGCTCACTTGTGCATCTTCTGTTCACGTTTGGGACAAAATCATGAGATCGGTATATGGAAACGACCATATAAACATGAGATCTATGTTATGCAGCAGTGTTGATGGGACAAACGTAGTGAGATTTATAAAAACGAAGTAGACTATAATCATCATATAACTATGTCAAACTGCATCGTTACCGACCGAACTTGCTTCGTCAGCGGCCGGGCTTACTTCCTTTAGAGCCATCTGGCAGTAATAATCAAACTTGACTGATACAGGATGCTATAACTGTTGTTTCTCAACTTAATATATAAAAAAATGCAAAAACCAATTTAACTTTACTATCTATGTAGTAGGATGAAAAGCTAGTGCTATTAGAACACTACGTTATTACATGTCTAATGCCATATTCAATTACCTGTCATGAAATAAGGTTATATTTTCAGATTTCAAAAGAAGGTTTAACTAGCGTAAATAAATCAACAAGTAACGACGCTCACTGTCAGTTCCTTAATTAGAAGTTATAAATGAAAGAGCTTCTAGGGGATACTTTCAGATGTTACCAGCAGATGGTACCAGTATTTTACCACATAAACCTTTAATTTACAGATATGAAAAAATATGTTACTATACTAACTAACGTCCTAATTTTCGCTAAAAGAATTCAGTGTCGTTGCAGAATCAATTATAAAAGCTTGAAACAAGTTGTTTGTTAGCCCCTCCGTTGGGATGTTAAATTTTAATCAGACTTCTTGTACGCTTTAGTATTTTTATTTATTAATTGCCCTGTTATTTGCCTAAAACTCTTATGTTACCCCAGTTCGGGAATAAAGAGTGTCAATATCTGCCAAAAGCAGAAAGCTGGCACTCACTTGTAGTGAGTAGTGAATTTCCTTACATAAATTAACAAAGATATATGGGCATTTAAAACACACATATAAAACCATATAGAAAACCAGGATTGAAACCTAAAATAAATGGTCATATTAGTCTAGGACACAAATAAATCATTCACACGTAATAGCTCGTGACTATACACATTTACAAGCAAAAAGTAGTGGAATAACTGTATTTGTAATAAATTTAAACAGTATTAAAAATACGTCAAAGTAACTGTCTTTAATACTAGAACATTGAACTGCATCCAAATCAGGCGGCGTTATTCGAAAACCCCGGCGCAATTAGCGTAGGCATGTTCATTTCTTTACGCTGGCGCGATTTTCACAACAATTTCCTTGAGCGAACGCTTGGGCTTGCCCTGGACGACGTCATACCTTGAATGACTCTTTGGAAATTCCGCCGAATGATGTGGGAAAATTCCTGTCGTCTAGATATGGTGTTGCTCCGTCCGCTGACGTCAGCCGACTTGTTGGTTAAATAACTATTGTTTGCTGCTTTTTCTTGACAACGGAACTTACTATTTTCATTAAGTTTCCTAGGATAATAAAATTAGCAAAGCAAGATGCAGATTTAGAAGTTTTGTTTAGAAATTGCAAGTGTTTACGTGACATGTGACACTCACAGGTAACACGACTCACGAAAACTAATCCTGGTGACAGGTGACGAACCAAACAATTTTTTCAAAAATCTAGAAAAATTTCGATAAGCCGCGGGAAAAATATAATAAGATAACTCGGAATGTATCGCGACTTCGTCTTGGCTTGTACTTGCCTACCTCAAATGTTAATAGGTCCTGATATTCCTTGTTACTTAAATAGCTATTTTTAGAAAACCCCAAGCCAACTCGATGGGGTTTTACTGATAATTGTAAGGTGGTAAGCGAAGCATCTGATGCCCATTTCTATGAACTAAATCATCAATTAGATAATGTTTTTGCATATCTTGCTTCTTGGTGCGAATTAGGTCATACAACACTTTTTTTGTGGCTTCAGGAGGGTACGGTATATTGCTCTGATTTAACCACTTTATCACATCACCTGCTTTTTGTAGAAAAGACTGGATGTTTAGTCACCTGTTCCGAATGATATGGGGCGTTATAGATCACTATTACTGCAGGTTTATCAAGTAAATTTAATGCTGGTAATAGTTGGTTACGTATCCATCTTGTAAAAATGTCACTATTCATATTTTTATTGTAATCCCTCTGCTCTATTTCGGAACCAAGTAATAAGTCACAACCTGGTAAAAACCTTGCAGACATTCAGGTATGAAGAATGGTAAACCATTTGCCTTCTCCTTTTTCCTGTTTTGGAATACCTTTAGGATCTGAAGGATTAATCCAGTGGCGCACCTGGCTACCATTTTTATAAATCCAGGTTTCGTCCCATTGGTTCTGCCTCAAAAATATTCACAATCCTCTTTGGCGTATCTATGCAGGTCATCTTAATTTTTGCCCGTTCTTTTTTTTGTGGTGATGTAACACATCGATTAATTTTAAAATCTTTCATAATTTTAAAAGCAACGGTTGGGTGAATCTATAGGGAAAGGGATTATGAAATATAATTTTAAACTGTTACATCAAAAATATGAGCAGCTTTCTCACAAATTTCTTTAATCGACATCGATGGTTTTTCCGTCTCCAATTCTTTGCAATATCGAATTACTGACATCTTTTCACGTTGAAGAAACGACTGGCCTGTACTCTTTTACGTAAAGCCATTCTTTAAATTTAAATTCTTAGTCAATTTCGATTTGTATACTTTCATGTTTATACAAGACATGCGTCAAACGGACGAAATTAGCCTGACACTCAGAGATACCAATATTGATTCGTGAAACTACCAGGTTTGACATTTTGCCAAGTCTACCAACCTGACGACATTTTGACAATTGTTTATTAAAACGAATTAGGTATAAGATGAATTTAAACAAAAGAAGAGAAGGAGGAAGCGAAACCGAGCTGTGTTATTTAACTTCCCCACAAATAATCCATTTAAAAGCAAATTCCCCATTCTTCCCAATTCAGTGTTTTATAATTAGTACCATGTCTTTTGGGTAGGCTGTAGAGGGTTTGCTTTAATTCGTTGCACCCCTACGGGAGTTTTAAACAGTGTTAAATAGTACGTCAAGTAGTATCTGGTGTTGCTGTGGCAATTTTTGCAGTTGTTGCGAGGTCAGCATGGCTGTGGAAGCGGGTAGGAGGCAGCGACATTCGTGCTGAGAAGTGCGGAGTTCTAGTAACTGGGACAAACACAGAGTTGTATGTAGTTTTGGAGTGCTGCAACCTGCAGGCGGCGTTCGAGAAAGAATTTGGCTTGTTACAGCAGGCCAACGGAGAGAAAAAGAAGCTCCCGTCCGTCGTGGGACTTGCTGTGGTGACGCCTGATGTCCTATTTTGCATAAGGGAAGCCAAATAAGGTCCAAAAGTCATCCTAAAAATGTTTAAAGTGGCGTCGACTTTTGCACATTTTACAAAAAGCGCATCGTGAGTATTTTGTTGTGGCGTCTATTTACTACGTTTGTTAAATCACCTAGGTAACGCACTTTTACTTAATCACTGATGTAATTATTAATACGAAGCCAGCTTGTCTTGATAAATTGCGGAGTTGGAGCGCCATGTTTGTAAAGTTGTTCTCATCAGTTGATACATCTAATTTTGTAGCGGTCCCATTGGATGAAAAAGCG
>CALNHX010008861.1:0-55933 GCA_940337035.1 Agriotes lineatus
ATGTGGAGATTTAAAAAAAATGTATATGGCAATAGTTTGTTTAATCTTGTCTTTAACAGATTAACCAGACATAAATTTATAATTATTCATTTAAATTTTACGAAACATTCTAAAAGTTAAAAGCCACCAAAAACGCAATATTGCATTATGCAAGCGCGGCGACCTACTCACAGTCAAGTTTAAACACCTCGCAGTCGCCGCTCAGCATTTTTACACGGCTTCGCGTACACAATTACGCAAGGCCGTGACAAGGTTTAAATGCCTACAATCGCAGCTCAGCATAAAAGACGCTCGAGTTCATGGAGTCCATATCATATCACGGAAGCAAAACCGCTGAGTATTGTTTTGCAATACTAGTAAATTAACCTACTGAATATAATACATTGCACCTGTTATTAGAAATGAACTTTGTATATTACTATGATCTAAGCAAATTTGTTTGTATATATAGAACAATTATTTTTGTAATAAACCAGTCTGCATTTACTTGTTAGATTCACTTACTGCGTCGCTGTGGGTCCAAGCCTATAAATAATTAAGGGATGTGAGGCTGCATCTCACACAGTGACGAATTATCATCCCGTTAAGTGGCATGACTAAGCTGTCTTAAAGCGGAAACTGCTGTCTCAGTTCTGCGCTTAACATAAGGGATGGAACCAGCAAAATAACGTAACGGACGCCTGATTTCTACAGCCTCCAGGCGATTCTGTTCATGGTCCTTCGAGCCGGATCTGTCTACAACTAAGAAGAGGTACATCCCGAGAAGAAAACAACATCTACCAACCCACCCGGTTCCCCGAAAATGGCAAACCGGGTGATCGAGATGGACGAAGAAGTCATGTCTAACGAGATGGATTCAAACCAGACGCACTTCAGTCCTGAATTTACTACGTTGAAAGACAGGTACCGAAATTTAATTAATTTATTACAAGCACCAACAAGGAACGAGCAAGCATCAGCCATCTCGCTTCCTCAAGTTAAAATCCCCATATACGAGGGAAATTATGAGGAATGGGCCACTTTTAAGGACCTATTCACCAAATTAGTAGATGACAACCAAAACATGGATGATGTCATCAAAATGCAGTATTTAAAAACGCATGTCAAGGGAGAGCCCAGCCGACTAATCCAGCATCTCGCAGTGACTCAAGCCAACTACAACACCGCTTGGAATTTGCTGCAACAAAGGTATCAAAATAATCGCCTTATTCTAACCAAATTGCTAGACACCATCTTCGATCAGCCGGTCCTCTCCAAGGAATCAGCCCAAGGGTTGAAAAGATTGCATGACTCCACTAAGGAATGTGTGGAAGCAATCAAAAATTTGGGCATTTCCACCGACAGCTGGGGTCCGTGGATTAACCGAGTTATTACTCGAAAATGGGATCCTGAAACTAACAAATTATATGAGCAATCGCTTCAGTGCCCAAATGAAGTTCAGGATCACCAAACTCTAATGGCCTTCTTACAAATGCGGTTCCAATCCTTGGAATCCATTGATGGAGCTCGAAAACCAACTCAGGACAAGCCACAGAAAAATTACGCTGCCGGATATCTCAACTGCAAGATGTGCAATGGGGACCATTACATCGATAACTGTGGTCAATTCCAGAGGCTCTCCACCCACGAAAAGCAAGAAGTGGTAAGAACCTACCGATTGTGCTTTCGATGTTTGCGACACGATTCTAATATACAATGTCGTTCGTATTATAACTGCAAAATCTGCCGCTTTCCACACCATACTCTGCTTCACAAGGCACAGCCGCCATCAAAGCCGATACCTGCTCCGAAGATGAAGACGTTTTCTCACGCAGCAGCCATGCAGACCTCCAACGCTCCAGAGAAGAAGCCAAAACCCACAATCATTGCCGCCAACCTAGGCGCAAAGAAGAGCCAAGTGCTACTGGCCACAGCAACGGTTCAAGTTAAGGCAGCATCCGGGATGACTCATCTCTTGAGGGTCTTGATAGATCCAGGGTCTCAAGGTTCCTTCATCACCGAAGTCGCAGCCGAATTATTAGCGTTACCCAGGACCAAGGTTCGAGCAGAAATCTCCGGAATTGGGAACAGCGAAACAAAAGTCGCAAAATGGAAAATCACCGGTTTGATTACGCCAAGATTTCCAAGTAAATTTTCCTTACCTGTTACTTTACTGGTACTTCCCAAACTTACAAAAACCATGCCTTCATCACCCATTCCGAACATAAAGATGGATGCCTGGAAACATGTCTTCATCGCCGATCCAACCTTCAACTGACCTGGCCCCATAGATATACTTCTAGGCGCTGAAGAATATTCCCAAATAATTCTCGAAGGAATCAAGAAATCCAAAGATGGCATCCTAGGACAGAATACCGAATTGGGATGGATCTTATCAGGAACCATGGGAAGACGACCTCCCACCAGCCTTAAGGTCAACACCATGGTTGCCAAAATTGAAGAGGATGAGCAGTTGCAGAAATTCTGGAACATTGAAGAGGCTTCTCCTCAAAGGAAACTTTCCCCAGATGATCAGGTATGTGAAAATAAATTCACAGACACAGTCCAGCGAGACGTAGATGGAAGATACGTAGTAAGGATTCCATTCAAACAAACTCCAGTACACATGGGAAGGTCCAAACCCTCAGCATTGGCACGATTCATACATCTGGAGAAAAAATTAGGACAAGATCAAGATCTAGCAGTCCAATACAAGAAATTCATGCAAGAATACTTGGATTTAGGACATATGGAAAAGGTGGCAAAGGAAGATGAGAATAACGGCAAGTATTACATTCCCCACCATGGCGTCATCCGAGAAGCAAGTTCATCAACCAGGCTTCGTGTCGTTTTCGATGCCTCTAGCAAGGCCTCTCACGGAAAATCCTTAAATGAGATGATGTACGCTGGACCTCAACTTCAGCAAGAACTGGTCGACATTCTACTTCGATGGAGGACACACAGGATTGTTTTTTCTGCAGACATTGAAAAAATGTACCGACAAATCAGAATGAACAACCAAGACCAGGAGTACCAAAGAGTCCTATGGAGATTCGACAAATCACAGCCAATCAGGGAATATAAGCTGTGCACCGTCACTTATGGAACCGCATCAGCTCCCTATCTTGCCATTCGAACCTTGCATCAACTCGCACAGGACGAAAAGGTCTCATTTCCATTAGCTTCAGAAGCAGTGAAGAAAGATTTCTACGTGGACGACGTGCTTTCTGGGGCCGACACTGTGGAAGAAGCGATCCAACAACAAGGTCAGCTCATTTCCTTACTAAAGAGTGGAGGCTTTACTCTACATAAATGGTGCAGTAATGAGTCAGCCATCATTCAAGAACTCCCAGAAGAGTTAAAGGAACAAACATACCTCGAAATAAGTGAAGACGGCGTAAAAAAGTCCTTGGGCATTCACTGGTCTCCATATGAAGATGTTTTCTGTTTTAAGGTAGACGTTAAGCAACAGGAATCCACCAAACGCACCATACTATCCGAAGTTGCCAAAATTTTCGACCCATTGGGATGGTTAGCACCCGTCATCATCACTGCCAAGCTACTCATCCAAGAACTATGGCTCGAAAATATCAAATGGGATGACCCAGTGTCTGAAAATATCCAAGGCAAATGGGAGACGCTCAGGTCTCAACTCAAGGCAGTGGAAGAAATTACCTTACCAAGGTGGTTGTTTATAAAAAGGGAATCTCTAGTAGAGCTGCATGGATTCTGTGACGCCTCCGAAAGAGCTTTCAGGGCCGCGATTTATACCAGAGTCACCACATCATCCGGCCAAGTCAAGGTATCCTTATTAATAGCCAAATCCAAGGTGGCACCAGCCCGAGCCAAGACGACATTACCAAGACTGGAACTCTGCGCAGCAGTACTCCTTTCCAATCTACTTCAAAGGGTAATTGCAGCATTAGACCTTCCTAAGGTGTCTATCTTCGCCTGGACCGACTCCATGGTTACATTAGGATGGATAAAAGGAGACCCGGTACGATGGAAGACGTTCGTCGCGAATCGAGTAGCCGAAATCAACAATCTAATTCCGGCTCAACATTGGAACCACGTCAAATCCGAAGAGAATCCTGCAGACGTCATCTCCCGAGGCACTAGTCCAGAAAAACTAAAGAATCATCTCCTATGGTGGGACGGACCGAGCTGGCTAGTTAACAAGAGTTCATGGCCGTGTCAACCAGACACCGCAACCACCGAGGAAGAAGCAAGAAGTTACACTGTGCATCAAACTACCATTCATCAAGACAAGAACGAAGTCGTTCATCGTTTTTCTTCTCTAACAAGAATGGTACGAGTCATGTCACATTGCCGAAGATTCATCAACAAGTGTAAGCGACTTCCCACCCAATCAGGATGCCTATCAGTGAAGGAAATGGATGACACCATCCTCCTACTCGTTAAGGTCATCCAAGGAAGTGATCCTATTTTGAGGGCAACAGGATCTCAACTCCGGCAGAACAAATATGTGAGTTCCAGTAACAAGCTTGCCAACCTCAATCCCTTCATCGATCAGCATGGAATAATCCGTGTTGGAGGAAGATTAGAAAATTCCACCTTGTCCTTCAATGAAAAACACCCAATCATACTCCCGTACTCCAGTCATATTTCCAAACTAATAATCCAAGAGGCGCATCTACGCACGCTGCACGGTGGCACCCAACTCACTCTCTCATATATCCGAAGAAAATATTGGATCATCAACGCGAAGAAAGCAGTCAGCTCCAGCATCCAGAAGTGTTTCCGATGTCTACGATACAAAGCAGAGGCAGCACAGCAACTGATGGGAAATCTTCCATCAACCAGAGTGAATTCAACTCCTCCATTCTTCCATTCCGGAGTGGACTACGCCGGCCCAATACAGATCCGAACATCCAAGGGAAGAGGGCATTCTTCGCACAAAGGGTACATTGCTGTTTTTGTCTGTCTATCAACCAAGGCAATCCACCTAGAGGCCGTCAGCGACATGACAACCAACAGCTTCCTAGCAGTCTTCAGGAGGTTTACTGCCCGAAGAGGACGCTGTGCACACCTATACAGCGACAACGGAACAAACTTCGTTGGCGCAAGAAAAGTGTTGGACAAGGAGACCCGCCAAACAATTGAAGGCCCAGTTGTCCAAGAAACCTTAGCAACCGGTGGTACCCAATGGCACTTCATCCCTCCAATAGCCCCTCACTTCGGAGGGATATGGGAAGCAGGGGTAAAATCAATGAAGCATCATCTGAAGAGAACTATTGGCCACGCTACTCTTACCTTTGAAGAGTTAA
The DNA here is from genome assembly GCA_940337035.1 of Agriotes lineatus. Taxonomy (NCBI): domain Eukaryota; kingdom Metazoa; phylum Arthropoda; class Insecta; order Coleoptera; family Elateridae; genus Agriotes; species Agriotes lineatus. The sequence continues at coordinate 5,268 of CALNHX010008861.1, forward strand.
CAACTCTTCTCTGCCAAATTGAGGCCTGCCTAAACTCACGTCCTCTATGTCCACAAGGCAACGATATTGAGGACACAACTGCTCTGACGCCAGGCCATTTCCTAATAGGGAGGGAAATCATATCGCCACCAGACCCAATCAACACTCCAATATCTTCAAATCTATCGAATCGTTGGAGGATAATCCAAAAGATCAAGCAAGATTTTTGGAAATCATGGAGCTCGGACTACCTTCATGGACTACAGCAACGAAACAAATGGAAGAAACCATTGGAGAACACTAAAGTTGGAGATTTAGTGTTAATCAAAGAAGATAGTATCAATCCTAGTAAGTGGCCTTTAGCAAGAGTCACTGCAACTCATCCAGCAGCCGATGGATCAGTACGAGTAGTGACGCTCCAGAAATCAGGAGGACATCAGCTAAAACGATCCATAGGCAGCATCATTCCATTACCAGCAACTACCGAGGAATCGCAGGAACCAGAGGCAGAAGATAAAATTTCAACTAACATTATCCAGACACGATCATCCCCAGCACCAAGGAAATCTGTCGCGTCCAAATGGAAACTGCTGTTACTCATCTTTACCCTTCTTACCACCAATACATTAAGTAAAGCAGAATTTAATATCCAAAAACCAGACAGCGGGTACTATGTAGAACACATTGGACACGGGAAGATTGAGAGAGGAACATTCCGGATCGAAATCCAGTTCGAGAGGGGGAAGATCGAAGAAGACTTCGAAACAGTCACAGACATGGTAGACAAATTCGACAATCTCTGCGACTCTGCAAAAGAACTGTCCGAAGACACATTATGCAAGACACTGGTGCATCATCTTCTGGAACAGAAAAAGCATATGGAATGGATTAGAGATGGTATGGAAGAAATAATAACAAGACGAGAAAAAAGAGGAGTCCTTGGCACAGTATTAACATCAATTTTTGGAGTCAACGATGAAGTCTATCAAGATATAGACAGGCTAGACAAGAATCAACAGGAACTAATAAAAATGGACAGTCAACAATCCAAATTCTTGCTATCAGCACTTTCCAGGTTTAATGAGACCGAAGAACGAATCGACAAGAAGCTGGAACATTTCCAAGAAAAATTAAACCAAGGAATCCGGGCCATTAACAACATGGACAAATGGTATAAAGCAACCGACTCCAACCGACTAAATATTCACATCATCAGTGTGTACCAAGTCGCCACAAATGTAATTAGCGAACTGTGCAACTACCATATTCACATCTTAAACGTTCACTTCCAGCAAGGTAATCTGTACGAGCTAATAACACCTGCTCAAATTAAACAGATCCTCGCTAATGCAACCAGTAAACTTTCACCAAATTTGGAGATATTACCAACGCCAATTCTAAAGGTTGACATTGGGCATGACGACATCTACATCAACGTCCAAGGGTATTTCATCATAGTGGAAAAAACGGAATACTCCTTAATTAAAGTGACACCAATTCCTCTCCAAATCAGCAATGGATCCTACTGGATGATCGATGTGCCGAAAGGAATCTTCGCTGTGGATTACAACCTACAAATGTACTTCCACGAAACAGATGAAGAATTCAAAGAAGAGCTACAAATTTCTCCCACTACCTATGTTTGCAGTCCAACGGTAGTTAAAGGAATTGAAAACAACCCAAACTGCATCATTGACGATATATATCACCGAGTAGAAACCAGTCAATGTCTCCTACGAAGACATCGCATCCAGTCCATTATTTGGAAACAATTGTACATGGAAAACACCTGGCTATTTGTAGTCAGTAAGCCAACCCGCATAGCAATCACTTGTAGTGGAAACAGGGAAGAAGTCACCGTCAACACTACAGGTGTCATTCAAATTTCATCGGATTGCATCATCCAAACTGCGAGGAATACATTAACCCCAAGGCACAACAGAAAATACAAGATCCTGGCTGGATACTCCAAGGCTATCAGTATCAATATTACCAACCCAATCACAACAAACTCATTTTCAGAAGTCGCAGAGGAACCTGTACTAACTCAGTCAGACCACTTCGAAGACCTACAAGCATCGCAGTTAGATTTCCAGGAGCATATAAAAAACTTCACCTGGAAAGCCATCCGACATCATTCTCACCTGTCTATTGGGGTCACAGGCAGCCTTTTGGGAACCGCTGCCCTACTAGGAGCTATCTACTACATTCGGCAACGAATAACACGAAGGAAGCCACCACCCGCACAACCCCAGGCAGAAGAATATCCTCTCAAAACGCTCAATCTCGAAGAAACAATATAATTTATCGGTTTGCTTTTTTGTGGCTTAAAATTGGCAATATGTTTAATCTTGTCTTTAACAGATTAACCAGATATAAATTTATAATTATTCATTTAAAATTTACGAAACATTCTAAAAGTTAAAAGCCACCAAAAACGCAATATTGCATTATGCAAACGCGGCGACCTACTCACAGTCAAGTTTAAACACCTCGCAGTCGCCGCTCAGCATTTTTACACGGCTTCGCGTACACAATTACGCAAGGCCGTGACAAGGTTTAAATGCCTACAATCGCAGCTCAGCATAAAAGACGCTCGAGTTCATGGAGTCCATATCATATCACGGAAGCAAAACCGCTGAGTATTGTTTTGCAATACTAGTAAATTAACCTACTGAATATAATACATTGCACCTGTTATTAGAAATGAACTTTGTATATTACTATGATCTAAGCAAATTTGTTTGTATATATAGAACAATTATTTTTGTAATAAACCAGTCTGCATTTACTTGTTAGATTCACTTACTGCGTCGCTGTGGGTCCAAGCCTATAAATAATTAAGGGATGTGAGGCTGCATCTCACACAGTGACGAATTATCATCCCGTTAAGTGGCATGACTAAGCTGTCTTAAAGCGGAAACTGCTGTCTCAGTTCTGCGCTTAACATAAGGGATGGAACCAGCAAAATAACGTAACGGACGCCTGATTTCCACAGCCTCCAGGCGAATCTGTTCACCATGGCATATAGTTTATGAATTGACTGATGTTGACAGTAAGGTGAATTTTTTAAACGAAAATATTACATTACTGCTTAACAATCATGCACCTTTTGTTACAGATAGAATAACTAAAGCATATGCACCATGGTTAACCGATAATATAAGAAACATGATCAAGATTAGAAATAACGCCTTAAAACGCTTTAAAAATAGCAAAAATGAAAGGCACTGGCAGTATTATAAGCAGTTGCGAAATTTAGTGAACGCAGCGATTAAAAGAGAGAAAAAAGCATTTGGGGAATTCAAATTTAGAAATACAAACACAAAAGTGCTTTGGAAGGAACTAAATAAATTGAATATTAAAAAATCTAAATCCCTTGAATTGCCAGATTATTTATCAGATTTTGACGAAATTAACAATTATTTCATTAACTCAATACCAAAATTAAATGAAGACAACGAACTTATCTGATTTTATAATTACAATATTAGAGATTCGATTAAATTACAACTTACATTTGAACGTGTTGAAGAACAAGTTATTTTCAAAATTATTCGAAGTCTTAAAATCAAAGCCGTTGGATCAGATGGCATTAATATATTAACAATTAGTCTCTGCATACCGTACTTGCTACCATATATTACACATATTATTAATTTTTGCTTAGAAAACTCAAAATTCCCCAGTGCTTGGAAACAAGCTATAGTTACACCGTTGCCAAAAGTTTCTAATCCAAAAGCTTTTAGTGATATTAGGCCAATAAGTATCTTGCCTACATTTTCTAAAATTCTTGAAAAAGTTATTGAAATGCAATTACGTCACCACTTAAATGTATATAATATCATACCTCCCACACAATCAGGATTTAGAGCTGGCCATAGTTGCAGCACTGCCTTGATGAACATAGTCGATGATATTGTAGCAGCATGTGATAAAGGTAATCTAACTTGTTTAACATTACTTGATTATTCAAAAGCGTTTGATACGTTAAATCATAAAACTCTGCTTGCCATTATGCATTATATTGGCTTAACTCCATCTGCTATTGAATTAATATCAGATTATCTATCTAATAGATCACAAGCTGTTAAATATTTAAATAATATTTCAGTATACGCTCCACTTACAACTGGCGTTCCTCAAGGCTCAATTTTAGGTCCATTGTTATTTGTTATATACACTTCTAATTTATCAGCTACTTTATTATCTTGTCATTCACATTTATATGCTGATGACACACAAATATATTTAAGTTTCACAACCGATGAGGTACGGCAAGCAGTAGTAGCAATTAATTACGATTTAAATAATATAGTAAACTTTTCAAAACGACATTGTCTTAATATTAATCCAAAAAAATCTGCACTGGTACTATTTGGGAAAAGAAACGATAGACAAGCTGTCATCAATGCAGCTGCTGTAACCGTAACTGTCGACCAAGTAGCGGTGCCAGTTTTAGATGCTGTTAAAAATTTAGGTGTGTATATAGATTCAGAATTAAAGTTCACTCAGCATATCACTAAATGTTTACAAAAAGCATATTGTAACTTAAAGTTAATTTATCAGAATAGGCATATATTAACACAGAAAGTTAAATTGATGCTATGTAATTCGCTAGTTCTTTCTAATCTTGATTATGCAGACACAGTTTATGGTCAATTTCTGGATACTGTAGATAAAAATAGAATACAAAAATTACAGAATTCATGCTTACGGCTAATATTTGGCATAAGAAAATATGACCGTATCAGTCACAAGTTGCATACCGTGCGATGGGTAAACATGGAAAAAAGGCGATATTTACATTCTGTATGCTTATATCACAAAATTATATTGAACAAAACACCAGTTTACTTATATAACAAAATTAGATTTCGTACGGATGTACATAATATAAATATACGATTTAAAGGAACTCTTACTCCACCTCAACACTGTACTGAATTCTTCAAACGATCATTTTCATATGACATAACAAAATGCTACAATTCTTTACCAAGTACTATTAAAACATACGATTTACCTAAGTTGAAATTAGTTTTAACCAATAAACTAATATTAGAACAGTCAGAGCAATACTCCTAACAGCAGGGCAGTGATTTATTTAATTTGGCTATTCCTTTGTTTTTTTATTAATGCCGAATCTAGGGTTAAGTGGAAGAGCAGCAAACGTAGCCCGTTTGCTGAACTTCTCCCAAAGAATATATAAATCTTTAATTTAATTAATTTTGTATTTTCATTAATAAAAGACATTTATTATTATTATTATTATAAATATTGTAGTATTTATGCAGTCACCCTTTGTTTCGTTTTGCAGATAGTGCAGTTTAGGTTTCCGGTTTCTCAGTATGCATTCTTGCTGCTCGATTAATTCAGCTCTTTGGAAGTAACTTTTGATGAATATTTTGTTGCCGTGTGATGATGCAACGCCGTATCAGAGCTCAATTCTGTTTTCCGACAGTTTTAGCTTCTCGAATTACGCCCCAAGCTCTCTAGAATTTTCCCCATATGCCGCGGTTGCGGTTACGTAATCCGTGGCAGTTTCTTGATTCTTGGTTCGGGGCTTTTCCCGAGTTCGCTAGTAAGATTTCCTTTCGTGGCGCAATAATGCAACAGAATATTTATTCTGTTGTGGCAAGAAAGAGATGCATTTTTCCGATGCGAGGGGTTATCATCGTTTCGCCGTTCCTAAATTAATTAGTAGCCAGTCCTCGACTAGTACAGACGCGTGTGATTTTCTCACCCCGGTCGTGGGCCTTGTGATTTAATTTCGCTGGAAACTATTGCATGAGTTCGGCCCCAGTCTTGCTTGCCGAAGGTTCGAAAAGGACTTTGAGGTTTTAATGCGAAGTTATGGGTTAGGCCCACGTAGTTTTTGGGGAAAATGGCGTCCTTTGTTTCGTATGCTGTCCGCTCACTAGGAGATGAGGGAAGCAAATTTACCTTCGTGCACATCAAACCAAGACGCCGTATAAGTTGATCCCGCCCGTGTTCTCGTTCAGTTTGAGAAATTTTGCCCTGCAAATCCTGACTACGTGTGCCATCCCGAAACTTGGAACAATTTCTTGTTGTCCGACACTCCACCGTTCTCTTTCATCTCAGTGGGGGCCCGCATCACCCGCCAAGCGTCACCGGATGCTCGCTCTATAGCACCTACCGACTACATGCTTTGTGCTAAGGTAGGGTGACAATTTATATTCGCTTCGCTTAATCCGAGTGCCTGGTGAAGTTGCGTTAATCATTTTATTGTGCGCTACCCGAGATTTACGAACATTGCGTGCGCTAACTTGATTTAACTAATATATGTAGGAGCTTCACTCTTGTAATTTTTTTTGCCTGCACTGTAATTTAGATGTTAAGGTAGTTCTTGCTTGGGATCCCCTATATTTTCATTAAGGGTGTACTGCTGTATTGAATTTGAGTTTACTTTGGAATGATATATTAAATGTAAATTTTGCCAACTCTAGCGTAATTATTTGTTGCATTTTAGAAACCTTTGGTCTTCAACCAATTACGGCAAAGGCCAACAGTAAATGAGTGTAAAGCCGAAGCATGTTGTTTAATTAAACAAGATCTAAGATTTGGGCTGTTGTCATTGGTTCTAACCTTTCAGAAGGGTGGCCATCGTAGGTAAGTCACTTGATTTTAAGGCCACCCTAAGTTTGCACCCGCCGACCTGTGGAGCTTGGCGAGTGACGCTGGGGTGGATTGCAGCGAACCTGGTAGACCTTTCCATAGCCTCCGTAAATTTTCTCGCTTTGGGTCACGAAAGCAATTTATTCTTCAAAGCGAGTAGCGCCTTAAACAATATTTTGAGCAAAAGTATAGAGCAAGTCTTCCTCTGTCCATTTAAGCTATCGAACCACCCCTTCCTAATTGAGCTAGACTGAGGGTAACAGAAACACTTCCATCTGTTTCGAGACATTGTAAGATCTGTGTCATTACGAAAACCGGTAAACCCTTCACTCTTTTTCCCCGATTTTGTATTTAGTATGAGCTATGTCGATTTAATTAAATTATCATGTAACAACTTGTTGAAAAGGTATCAAATACCACTTTGCATACAAAAGTTTAGATTTCATGTTGACGGTAGGCGTCTACAAGTGACTTTTAACGCATGCTACAATTGTGAATCTCAGGAGTAATCAGGTCAGAAACACCTCTTTTGTAAATGAAAGAAACTGCAATGAATGAAGTTTCATTTCGAATTTTTATTATAGAAAAGAATAGTAACACAGATTTACAAGAACTTAAAGCACATCCTGATGTAATCGACTAGCTGTTCGACGAAATCAGTTCATATTTTGAATGCGATAGTGACAATGACAATGTTTGGGAGTCAACTTAACCTAAAGTTTCATTTGATGAAGAGGAACTAGGGGAAGATAGCGGAAAGTATAAAAGGTTGTGAGAGATACAATCATTGGCCCATTTGCGAAGACAAGAAATATTCCCTGACTTGTCGTCTAGAAGAATGCAACTGTCGATCCCAAACCCACTGCAGAAAATCCAATGTATATTTATAGGAATAACAACTGTTTTCTTAAATCTCGTTGCAGATATATAGAACATTTTTTCACAAATAAAAATTTATCCTGCAACGGTTTAGCTTTATGCGTTTCCCAGCATGGATACTTCCGAGTATGTAACAACAGTGCGCATGTGAATTTGACGCCTACATAACACAATTATTGTGACTATCCTTAAAATCGTAGTAAAAACGAAAGTACAATTTTCAAAACAATTGGAGGTGTTTCTGATAACCAATAAAACAATAAAATAGTTATTTACACTACGAGTGCGATAGGTTGCATTTTACAGAGTAAGGTTTTAATTTTTGCTGCCTTCAGTAGATTTTGTAGTCCGCCCTGCATCAAAACGCTTTGAAACGTCAATACTCAAAGTCGTAAATATTAAGTTTCTTTATTTCTCCAAAACTCAACTGAACAAGGAACGACGCAACAAGCGTTTTTGCAAAAACCATTTGTTAGTACAAAAAATTTTTTATTTAAGGGCCTAAAAGCTAAAAATGTTCTAGTCATTTTACCTCTCCTGGATGTGTAAAGGCACTGAATAACTGCAAAATCGTAGTTACAGTCAACATCAACTATGTATAAATGTGTCGTTCACACGTCAGCAAGCCAAAAAATCATAAAAATTAAATTTGACTTGTTTTATGAATATATACATCGAAATGTTGTTTGGACATTGGCTGGCAATTGAAGTTGTATATTTATGGTATCAAGGAAATAAAGGATCGTTTGGTCAAATTTGGTTGCTTCTATTGATTTATAATTCGAGCATATACAGAAACTATAGAACTTGTCATTATGATAAGTTGACATGTTATATTCTGTAGCTAATTTTATTTTTGCTAATGGTGCTATTTATTATCTTAAGGGGAATAAGGAGAGGGGTTAGGCAACACACTGCGTTAGTCAAATTTTAGGATAAAACTTAAATTGTTTCGTATAATATCACAGCCGCAAAAATTAATTTGAAGAAACGCTCGCTAATTGATTTAGATACTATGAAATAGCGTTATGCTCTCTCGCATAGATTTTTTTCAAAAAGCTATCGAAAGCGATTAAAAATGGCAAAATAAATACTTTTATTCATTGGATCATACAGCTAATCGTTTAAAAAATTTAAAAAATAGACTCCACTACAGCATACGTAAAGGTTTTTATAGTACAGTTGTGTCTTTGAAACCTTTTCAATAAAATTCCTGATCTGGTAATTACACACGAACCAATATTTTATAACACTTTTGGCGAGTATTTTTAATATAAAGTTAGAAGTATTATAGGCAATTTAACTTACAGCTATTTTTGTCTACGAATAACAGGTATTGAAATGTACTAATCCTCTAATAGGTTCATACTCTAATCCCTTTTTGGTTTGTCAGGTAAGAATCTTTAAACACTAAATACTTTGAAAGGGTCTCTTTTCACTATCTATGACGATCCTGTAAATGTTGTGATCTTCTAAAATATTAATTAACTATTAGGTAACCTTCTTTCGTCAAATTAAAAAAATGCAGGAAAATATCTTTAAACATTTATTTACTACTGAAAATGAGTACAGCGGAAAAAACATACAAACAAAAACAATAATTAATTATAAGCAGTTATAAATAATTATAAACTTGAATTAATATCTAAATAGAGCTACATTTTATAAGAATCTACTATTGTCTGGCATAAATCAGAAAATACGACTTCGAGTTCAAAGAAAATTAATCCAGGAGTGACTTTCTCGTTGACTTTCTGGGGGTCGAATTTTTGGATGATTGCGAGACTTTCTCTATACCAGAAAGTAATAAAAACAGTCAAAAATATTAAATATCAAATTGAATAACTTTGGAGTTTTTAGTGATTCTATCGGTTTTATTATTGATAAGAGGATGGAAAAATTAATAAAATACTTATTTTTAACGCATGAACTTTTAATTTAATGAACTTTGATTTTAATAATTTAAAAATTTTTGCTTATGTGAAATTGTTCACATTTCATAATGCTATAGCTTTAAAAAATAAAGTATGTGCGTCGCGCTAAAAATACTAAATTCTAAAAATATTATCACCAAAAGCAAAATAGTTAGAAGGGTGGTAGATATATTATTATTTTTTTTTTTTATTAGAAAGTAGTTTGCTTGTAGTTTCTATAGGATATCAAAGTGATTTAGTAATAATCAAATTGTAAGTGAAGTATTAATTAATTTTTTAACGAATTTAAGTTTCACTAACAGAAGCGTGTTAAAATCTAAGTAAATTTGTAAAATGATATTATTAATCAATAATTAAATATCATCGATCGAAAAGATGACGCTTCAATGCGTTGTTTGTAGCAATGCCTTATAGCGCGACGGAATAGTAATTTAAAGTATATGTGCTAAAACATGTTTTATTAACGAGAGAATAAAATGTCTTTATTCAAGGGTGCTGTATAGAATTATATCAAATACTCAGTACTTTAAAATTGAAATTTGTCAAAAAAACTTGTATCTAGCATTTTATGAAAATAAATAATTTTTAAAACAAAATTTACTTGTCAATGTGACATGTAAAATTTGTTAACCAGATGAGCTGATATTTTGTTAAAGCAATATTAGTAGATCCTTATTAAATTTTATTGTGCAAAAATTACGTCAAATACACATCTCTTATATCTTACTCCCGGCACCTTCAAGAGTCCACTAATTCGGGAAGCAAGCATTTTAGAAAAAAATTGTTTAACTTGGTGACCATATTTGTTCGCCAAAATTCGTCATCTCTAAAAAAGAATAAGTAGGAGATAAATTTCGTGAAGAGTATAGTGTAATTTCTTCTACCGAGATGCCCCCTTTTGCATATATGATGAAATAGCAAGTTTCACGTTTTGTAACTCGCAATAATCCTTGGATTTGATAAAAATAATTGTGATTACGTTTAAGAGTAACATTCCCATTTTCACACTAGCAGTAATATAGCTTCTTTTGAATTGCTGCATCTACTGGAGGCAGATTACCACTTTTTTCAGAGCTTTTTATTTCCACTTTGGTTACTATTTGCCAATTTATATAATGAATTTAGTTCAGTAAAATACACACGTTTGTGGAAAACAATAACCTTTCTTTATTTTTATTAAAACACAAACAAATACACACATGTATACATCCGTTATATTACACAAATGCAAATACAAATTGTAAGTAGCCCCGTTTTCGTTACTGACTCAGCAAAATGCGTGCAAGTGATCAAGACTGATCTGGGACAAAAACTGATCTTGAAAACTAGGCTACTCGAGTTCATATAACAAGTGTTTGAATGGAAGAAGCGCCGGCTATTCTTTCGGATACAATAGCATTGTCCAGCCGACCCTATTCCCTATTGTGATAGGCAGGTTTGGGATGACTTCCGATAATAAAACGAATCTGGTCATTGCGTGTGCTTCTTTCATATTCCAGAATTGGTCATTGCTGTCTGCCTGGACATTTGGGTCACCAGGATATTTACGTAACCCTTTCTTTTGTTGTGGGGTGCCTCTACGCTTGTGACATCTATACTGCTGTTTTCGAATTTATACTTGACGTTTTTGATGAGCTAGTTTGCATTGTTTGCGTGACGACAGAAATCACACTTTCTAGACTGCACTTCGCGAACAAAGTTCGCATATGTCGCACTGACGTTTATAGGCCATTCGTCTATTACATTTTAAATAGCACTGACGTTTAAAGATTTAGGATTGCACTTAGTGTCAAGTTTGAGTAGATTTAGAACTGCTCTTAGTGTCAAGTTTAAGTTTATGACTATCCCTTGCACGACGCGTTTTAGTTCTATTTATTTTGGTACGCTACACGACCCCCTTGGCAGTGGTTTAGTCCACGAGATTATGCAAAACCGGAAGTAATCCGGAAAATTCACTCGCCGTCCACTTCTGGTGGTTGTAGCTTGATTGAATGTTCCGGCGTCAGTGTGCGTCGCGGTGCTGGTTCCCGATTGCTCTTGTTCAGCTTCTGCTGCAAGGTAGGCGGATTTTAGCCTGTTGATTGATATCGTCGCCGGCTTGCCATGGATTTCGACGATGAAGGTTTTTGCTGCTCTGGAGATAACCGGGAGTTGTCCATTGTAAGCAGCTTGCAGCGGCTTGCGCGTGGCATCATTTCTCACGAACACATGTGTGGAAGTCGCGAGATCTTTGAAGATAAATGTTTTGCGCTTGCCATGATGCTACGCTGCAGTCGGGCGTACCTTGTTAAAATGCTCTCTGAGCTGGGATAAGAAGTCGGCTGCATGTATATCTTTCGTAGCAGTGAAGAATTCTCCTGGTACGCCGTTGTTCTCACCGTAGACCATCTCAGTTGAGGCGGCATTGAGATCTTTCTTGATAACTGTGCGGATGCCCAGGAGAACTGCTGGCAGGTGTTCTGACCACCTGGTATCTGTGTGGCATTCAATTGCGGCTTTTAGCTGACTGTGAAAACGTTTAATCATGCCGTTAGCTGCCGGATGGTATGTCGTAGTTTGCAGGTGTTGTGATCTCAAGAGGTTGGGTAATTCCTTGAATAGGTTGGAGGTAAATTGCCGGCCGCGGTTTGTCGTGATCCGCAGGGGCACACTAAACCTAGCTATACAGCTGCTGAAGAAGGCTCTGGCCGCGGTTTCAGCAGTGATGTCAGGAATTGGGATGGCTTCAGGCCATCTGGAGTATCGGTCGATGCACGTCAGGCAGTTTGTATTGCTTATCTATGAAGGAAGTGGCCCAATCAGGTCCAGATGCACGTGTTCGAATCTGGAGGAGGGCGTGGTGAAGTTTCCCATCGGTGCTGCTACATGCCTGGTGATCTTCGAGCGCTGACATGGAGCGCACGTGCTGCTCCATTGACTGCAGTTCTTGCGTATGGAGGGCAATACAAACCTGGAGGAGACGAGCTGCGTCGTGGCTCGAATTCCGTGGTAAAAGAGGTTGTGGAGGGCGTCGAACAACGGGCGTCGGAACTGCTTCGTGACAAAAGGGCACAGTGTTTTCGTAGTCGAATCGCAGTAGACATCCGCATTCTGATCCGAGAAGTATACCTTCTTCAAGGCTAGCACGGCACAGGGTGGAGAAATGTCTTCAGCTCGGCATCCGATTCTTAGGCTTTTTCTAGCGCTGTGCAATTAATTGGGCTGCCTGGAAAACCTACTGTACAACCTGCAACAGACACACGTGATAAGGTATCCACGCAAATGTTGTCGCTTCCAGCTACATGGAGAATACCCGTAGTAAACTGTCCAATAAAGTCCAGGTGACGGAACTGTCTGGGCGAGGCGCGTTCTGATTTTTGTTGGAACGCGTATATTAATGGCTTGTGGCAGGTGTAGAGCGTAAACTTGCGGGCCTCTACAAAGTAGCGGAAGCGCTTTACAGCCGAATAAGCTGCCACTAGTTTCCGATCGTAGGCGCTGTACTTTTTCTGGGCAGTGTTTAGCTTTTTCGAGAAAAACGCTAAGGGCTGCCATCCTCCGGCCACTTTCTGTTGCAGAACTGCTCCCATGGCAACATCTGATGCATCTACCATAACTAAAGTTGGAGCTGCAGGTGCTGGATGCGTTAGGAGGGTAGCGTTCGCCAGGGTTGTCTTGCAGCGGGAGAAAGCTTCTTCCGACTCGGGTTTCCACTGAATTTCTGAATTCGGTTTGTCTTTGGGCCCTTGCAAGTGCTCATTGTAAAGTATTGCAACCCTTATGTTAGGGGCTGCAACCCTTATGGTGGTCTTAGGGGTAGTTTTCCCTCTTAGACCACAAATTTCGCTTCCTCGGAGGTTAACTCGATCGCTGAACCCTGCTCTTAATGTAGGGGTTGTAAAGCCTACTTTTAGTAAAATAAAACGCCAAAGAATATTATAACACTATATTGGAAAACAATTATCAATTTTGCCCAATTACACTGGTTGTTCGCCCAAGCGGCTATAAGCTTAAGTTGCTATTGTTTCGTAAATATAATTGCTCAGAATTACGCTTAAAGTTTATGACATTAAAATTGTTTTGGAAGGAATAGAATAAATCTAGCAGCCCTGGTTAATAAAATACACATAAATGACTGACCTTTGTCCAGGTGCCGGTGCTAGAACTTGGAGGGTAAATGTTAATTTTATTTATTTGCGGTACGCCCGAATTGACTTAGGAAATTTAAATATGTTCGACTAGATTTTAGATCCCCTGGTTGTTGTTCCTTTAATGTTGAGTGGCTTGTCACAACACTGGCTCACATAAATTTTAAATAGAATTTTCAATTTTAACTTAGGTTATTTTGCCCGGCTCGCGGCATGGCGCCGGGACGCGGTACGTCCGAAAACGGCTTTTGCCGGTAATTAATTTATTATCTCGCGGGATACGGCAAGACTGCCTGTCCAGTTCGCGTTCCCCAAAAGGTAAGTTTCTTTCGTGAATAGCCGGGAGTTCCCGTTTTGCCAACTTGCCAAAATGGCTTTATTCTTAGCGGCTCTTGGTACTACATGAAACCAAACTGACTCATGGGTTCTCACAGTACAGAAATTGCATGTTTGCTGGCGCAGCCCGATTCTAAGAAAATTCTGCCAGTAAGTTAATATCGAATTTCTTGACTTCCCGGATGCAATTCAACCGTTGCTTGGATTATAACAATGTAACCTTTTACGTGCATAGTAAATGACATTTTGCGTTCGCAATAAATTTAATTTATGCAGGGACGGCTGTTTTATTCTTCCTCATGACAACTTAAAGTCTATAAGATTTATAAATATAACGCAATTTCTTGCGGGTTGTTACACTACTTCCCGCTTTTTAAAAGTAGGCATGTCCTTATGGCCCGCCTCCAGAGTAAAGGATAATTAAAGGCGGAAAACTGTATCAAGTGGTTGATTTTATATAATGATGAGGTGAAAATGATATCTTCCTTCTTCGATTACTAAGGTTTGAGTCGTTGTTTTATTTATTTGTGATATTACTTCTGCTTTCCCATGGTACATTAGCTGAGCCCTTTGTCATAGGCTGTGTCTTGTAGTAATCCCCTACTATTTCTTCATAACTGGAATTTACAAAGTGACTTGTATATTCGCATGAAACTTCTGAATTTAAGTTAATTTACTTTTCTTCCAATTTTAATGTAGCATAATAATCCTTCGTATTCCTATTTATTGCTGTAGTTACTATAACTTTTGACTACGAGTGATCGTCATTATTGTACGATCCTCATTCGCATTTGGCGTCTTCGGTTACTTCACCTACTACGCTTCCTATTGCTGTAGTGGTACCATTAATTTATATTTTTCGTATTACTTCATTATAAATTCTTATACTTTCATATCTATGTACACTTCATTATTCTTCTTGTCCTGGTGCCTTAACAACGGTTCGCTGACCTTCGGCTACCCTTGAGGACCTTAAATGCATCCCACATTTGGGTATTTTCCTGGTGCCTTAAAAGCGGTTCTCTGACCTTCGGCTACCTTTAAGGAACTTTAATGCATCCCACACTGGGTTATATTTTATGTAACCTCTACCAAAAATGCGTAAACTTTATATTGCTTAAATTCATTCCTTTGTATAATTTTTCCTTGTAGTCCTGCTGTGGATTTGGGCAATCGGCTATGTCCTGGCTGGATACTGATGTAATGTTGTTGGGTTTGTTCCTTTGCACGTTATAATCGCGAACTTGTACGCGCACTATTCACTTGGTATTAGTATTAACAACGGTATGAGCTTTTTTGTTAACTTATCACTAATATGAATTTTGAATAAGTAATGTTTCTAATTACCACTTTAAATCTTATAAGTTAAAATCAATTCTTTGATTTAATCATTAACCTTGAAACTCTAATGAGAAACATAAAACAAGTTGATAATCATTGAGAATTTTTTTTTTTAATTATTCATATGTTATATTGAAAATTAAAATTGGTTTCTATTTGCCTAAGCAACCGTTTCTCTTTTTAGCTTCGCATTCATATTATTAGTGCAAAAAGATTAATTTGCAAAGATTAACACTTAATTATAGATTTCATACTTCTTAATTAAAATCATATTTGTCATTTCAACTATTCCCACTGAAACTCAAATGAGAAACAAGTTTATAATTCTTGGAGAAAATTAAAATTTAATCGTATATCATTGTATTGAAAATTAAAATTATTTATATTTGATAAAATATCTGTTTCTCTTTTTAGCTTCGTCTGTTCATTATTAGTAATCAAATAAGTATACGTTTAAAATGTTTTAAATAAATTATAATTTCCATTATTCTATTTCCTTGTTATTTTTACTACGTTAGTAAGCTTTAAAATATTATTATTCTTACTTAATATTAATTCCCATTATTTATTTTTCTTACGTAACTGTACCCTGATATTTTACTTTTAAAAATATTGTTAGTAGTTATTAATTGTTTTGGTACCGAATAAGAAAATTGTTTTAATATCTTCGTATTGTGCTTTTCACTAAGCTTAACCTTGAAAAATTTACCATAGACATGTTTATTTATTTTTATTCCATCATTGTTAACAATCTGAAGTACCAACATCGTACTTTATGTTTATTTATTACTTTATGCTTTTTCTTATTCGCTCCTTATTTTTGGACGTCTATTGGTCGCCTTTTACGACCCGCTAGACTTCTAAGCGGTGGAAATATTCTAAACCCCGTTTTTCCACACAGGGAATAAAATTTGGTGTAACTTTTAGTCTTTTATATTTACTTTAATTCTTTAAGAGATTATGAATCTGAAATGAAAATTATAAATTATAAATGTGGATTGAAAATCATTAATCTGGAATGAAAATGAATTTCCTTAGCCGGAAAAAATTTGGGATGTCTTTTAGTCGCCTTTTACGACACGCCAGACTCCTGGGCGGTGGAAATATTCTAACCCCCGTTCCCACACAGGGAATAAAATTTTGCTGTGATATTGCTTTTACTTTTCATTCTTATATTTATTTTATTTGTTTCTTTATGTTTCCTTATTTATCTTTATTATTTATTGTTGCCTTAATGATTTTTATTGGTTAATTGTATATTATAATAAAGCGTCTTCTCAAAAACATGCCTACTACTTGTGTTAAAAAAAATATTTTTGATAGTGTACCAACTCATTTTAATATAATAATTTTTCGTTGTTATTTCTATCTGAATATTCGTAAAATTTTGATATTTGCTTTTTATTTTATTTTTATTTTTATAAATACCAATCTCTATTTTAACATACTTACCTTACGCCTTGTTTAAGCTTGTGTGTGGCTAATACTGTTAATGTGTAAAATAAATATTGTACTGTTTATTTTTGTATCATTTATATATTTTGTTTATTGTTTAATAATTATTTAGTTTCTTCTTTATTGCTTATTTTTTTAACTTTATATTTTGGCTTCGCAATTTATTTTGGTGAAATTGATATTTTTCGCTTCGCGATTTATTTTGGTGAAATTTATGTTTTTAGCTTCTCAATTTATTTTGGTGAAACTTATATTTTTGGCTTCATGATTTATTTTGGTACGAGGAGGTAGTATTAAGTTTATAACAATTTTATTTCGTTTTTCTTCGTATTCTGCACTTTCTTGAATTTCTTCTTCCTTTTTTCTTCGCCTAAGTTTTGTTTCTTCGATACACACGTTTTTCACTTACCATATTTACCTGTTCCTTTATATTACTTCCTTGAAACACTTCTTAATAATTCGGTACCTTTTTACTTACCCATTTTAAATGTTCTTCCTTTATTTTCTTAGATTCTTCTTTCGAATCCCTACGTAATTTTTCTTTCTTCTTTTTCTTAGATTCTTCTTTCGAATCCCTACCTAATTTTTCTTCCTTATTTTTCTTAGATTCTTCTTTCGAATCCCTACGTAATTTTTCTTCCTTCTTTTTCTTCCTTACTCTATTTTCATATTCTTGCTGCAGGATTTATTTTTCTTCTTCTTCGCTTAGTTTTCCAACACTGTGGATAAAAATATTGCCTACTTCATTGGCATTTCCATTTATATGCTTTCTCCTAGCATTTTTACCTTTGTGAACCATGGCTTCCTTACTGAACTTTCTCCCTAGTTCCTTGTCACTTTTTCCCGTGACCTCTTCGGCATTGTTTCCAATATCCTCTTCGAGCTCTGAAGAGTTTAAGATTGCGTCTAGGTGATCAGCCTGTATGACGTCCCTCTTTTTATTGGTTTTATTAGCCTACTTCCTTGCTACTAATTCTCTAGCTGCGGATCCTGTTTTCGGTTCCTTTGAGCTTTTTCTTGAGAATCTTCGAATTGTGTCACTCCACCTCCTGCCGAATGCAAGAGCGAGTAATGTTGCTGAGTGCAACCTCCGTCCCGAACCTCTGCCGATGATTGAGACCCACAATTCCCAACTTTACTTTTTATGGGTATTCCGTCATGTTTTCCTCCTACTTGGGGTTACTGGAATCCCTGAGATTTCTTAAATTTCGCATTGTGTCACTCCACCTCTTGCCGAATGCAAGAGCGAGTAATGTTGCTGAGTGCAACCTCCGTCTCCAACCTCTGACGATGATTGAGACCCACAATTCCCACTACAATTTTTATGGGTATTCCGTCGTTTTTCCCTCCTACCTGGGGTGACTGGAATCCCTGAAATCTCTTAATTTTTGTACCTGACAGCTATATTTCCTTATTTTTCTTTCTTCTAAAATATCTTCATTATAATCTTCTTGTGTATCGCTATTGTTGTTAATTAATACCTCCTCTGCACCTATTATTTCATTTTTAATTTAATTGTACCGCATTTTAAAATTGTTACTCATTGTTTTGGATTGGCGCAAATTGTTAATTCCCTGCTCCATACTGTTAGGGTGCAGGTGGAAAATTCACCGTTTTATTATTAATTAGCCAAGCATAACTTAAAATTTTTGTTTACCTTATTGTGAGTTCTTCCCTAGTCCCGCTTTTTTTAAATTTCCATAGTACTTTCTTGAGTTTACCTTCGCCTTACAGTTTCTATTACTGTTAGCGTTATTACCTTAATATTTTGTTGTATATTACCTACTATTATAATTGATTTTTTTTTCTAACTGTGCGTACCTTTATAATTTTAAAATTTATTCTAGTGTTGTGACTTTTTTCTTGCATTATTTCCTGAGTACTGTTATAATTTGGCAACTGCCGCAATGTAATTTAATTATTCTGATTAAACCCGCCAAGCGGCTTATAAAAATTGTGTATTTTCTTGATGCTTATAGAATTTTTCTGACCTAACACTATTTCAATTATTTCGTGACCTGTAGCCACTTTCCTGGTTGTTCCAATCCACGTTAAATCTGAATTTGTTGTTTCCCGCTTGTGGATCTTACCTAAGCTTCAAAAAACAGTTTTGTGCTACATTATTCTTACGACCGCAATTAAAAGAAGTTCTGCTTTGTGTTGCGCGCATTGTAAAAACTGTATTATTATTATATTTATTTATAAACATTTTGTCTGATAATTCAAATTGAATGGCAAATTGTTCCGCTTTGTCCAAATCTACGTTCTCGGTTCGCATTAATAGTGGACCTAGCTGTTTCAAAATGTTTTTGTGTACCCCTGTTCGAAATTGATTCAAAAGTAATTCCCCGTTTTTCTTCCTTAGACCGGCTTTTCACTGTCCGTCGCATGTTTTAAATCGTCTGTTAAAATTTCTGTGCCTAACGTTTTTAATCGCAACACATAATTAGCTATTGATTCGTCGTATTTTTGATAACATTTACCCAGCCGTATGAGCGCTTCGCCCGGTATTTTCGCTGGTGTAAACTTGCCTATTAGTTTTTCATTTAACTCATTATAACTCAAACTGTCGAGGTCTTGGTTGGTTCTAAAATAACTATAAGCATCCCCTGTTAACCTATATTTCAATATGTTTAATTTTGTACTATCCGACCAATTGTCTAAAATGCCTCGTTGGTCTAATTTTTCAAAGTATTGCCTAATGTTATTTTTGCCACTAAAATTTTCCACGGTAGACGCAATCATACCTAGCGTCACAAATGGTTGTAATGTTGCTTGATTACCCGACGGCAATTCCGTGGCTGTTGCGTGCGATACCATTTTATTTTAAATTTTGACCTAAAATATTTGAAAATATAGCCTTTCTACGCTAATTACTTTATGATTTGCGAAATTTTTAGCTAAGTGCTCACTGATTATTTAAAAATCCGTATATATATGCACCTATTTGTGAAATTTTTCCAATACTATAAATGGTGAACTTATTTTTCGGTTAAACGCGTAAAATAATTGCCTTTATGACTCCCTACGTTATTACTTTCGTATTTGTCCTGATAATAATAATTATTACAAGTTTTTGTTTGCTTTTATTTATGCGACGCCTATGTGTGCCACCCTTGGCAAAGTTTTAAACGATATTTAATTGCAAAAATGATGCAGGAATTGTATTTATTGTGATTGTTATCCCTAATTGTTGCAGATTATTAGCAGAAAAATTGTTTAAAATTGTTTTATTTGCCTACCAAATTTTTGAAGCCTCTTTTTACTGTTTGCACAGTATTGGGGATTAATATTTGTTACTATTTGTAGAGCGTTCGAATTGTTTTAATTACTAGTACACCGTTGAATTCGAAATTATTATTGCTGTCTTGTTGCACACAGAAACCTACCAAAATTTGATGCTTCTAGAGGAAAAACGTAGAAAAACCACACAAAATCGCACAAAAATAAAATTATTTACATTTCCTAAAAGCGTAAAAATTGTTAAAAGCACATTAATTTGCGGGCGTTCGCTATAATCCTTCACTTGAATAATACCTTATGGGGGTTGTAGCATTTAATTTAACACGATTGATTTGCTGCCAAATTTTTGCAACCTATGATTTCCCTGCGTATTACCGACCGATAAAATTTCTTGCAAAACTCCTTCGTGCTGAAATTTCCACTAGGGATTGTTTTTACGTTAGGGGGATAAATTCCGAAAGTAACTCTTGTTCTCTGCCGCCCGATTGAGGGTTGGCACATGTAAATTAGGTGTTGAAATTTTTATAAAAGTGAAAAAAAAAAATTCTAAGTTTTTAAGGGTGTATTTTCGGCCTTCCTGAAGGTGCAAGGGATAGACGACCGAGTTAAAGGGGTTGTGCTGCCACCAATGTAAAGTATTGCAACCCTTATGTTAGGGGCTGCAACCCTTATGGTGGTTTTAGGGGTAGTTTTCCCTCTTAGACCACAAATTTCGCTTCCTCGGAGGTTAACTTGATCGCTGAACCCTGCTCTTAATGTAGGAGTTCCCGTTTTGCCAACTTGCCAAAATGGCTTTATTCTTAGCGGCTCTTGGTACTGCATGAAACCAAACTGACTCATGGGTTCTCACAGTACAGAAATTGCATGTTTGCTGGCGCAGCCCGATTCTAAGAAAATTCTGCCAGTAAGTTAATATCGAATTTCTTGACTTCCCGGATGCAATTCAACCGTTGCTTGGATTATAACAATGTAACCTTTTACGTGCTTAGTAAATAACATTTTGCGTTCGCAATAAATTTAATTTATGCAGGGACGGCTGTTTTATTCTTCCTCATGACAACTTGAAGTCTATAAGATTTATAAATATACCGCAATTTCTTGCGGGTTGTTACACTACTTCCCGCTTTTTAAAAGTAGGCATGTCCTTATGGACATGTCTGCTTTTTTAACAAAAACCCTTGACCTCTAAGTGAAATTAAATCTTAATGCTGATTATATTTACCCATTTTCCTTAATTTATTGCGCTAAAGTGTCTTTATGCTTCATACCGTGTTTTTGCGCTCACTTGTTTTTATTGCTCTGCTCTGTGACGCAGTTGACTTCGCACTACACTCATTTTTATTATGATATGTCCACTAATTTTGTTTTAATACTCTGCTTTTGAAACACTCCCGCACTTCGCGTTTCACTGTTATGTTGACGTGGAGTGTCATCCTTCGGCTGTAGCCTGCTGTTTTTCGGCTCTGTCTTCTTCCTTCCGATAATTTGTTTACTTCCTCTTCTGCAATATCTTATTTTTCTATCCTTTTCATTCGTGTTGTCGCCTTTATACATTTTTATTTTATTATTCGCACCTCTTCTTTGTATTTATTTCGGTCTTCATTATTAATATTTATTATTTATTCGTATTAGCTATTTATTAATTATTATTGTATTATTCGTCTATCTTCTTCGTCATATTTATTTGTGATTTTATTATTAATTAATTATTATTTATTCATGGTTGCGTTTGGAATTTATTTCCAATGGTAAAGGAAAAGGATAGTGCAACAGAGGCTATTGTTGCAGGCATGCCCGCCTCCAGAGTAAAGGATAATTAAAGGTGGAAAACTGTATCAAGTGGTTGATTTTATATAATGATGAGGTGAAAATGATATCTTCCTTCTTCGATTACTAAGGTTTGAGTCGTTGTTTTATTTATTTGTGATATTACTTCTGCTTTCCAATGGTACATTAGCTGAGCCCTTTGTCATAGGCTGTGTCTTGTAGTAATCCCCTACTATTTCTTCATAACTGGAATTTACAAAGTGACTTGTATATTCGCATGAAACTTCTGAATTTAAGTTAATTTACTTTTCTTCCAATTTTAATGTAGCATAATAATCCTTCGTATTCCTATTTATTGCTGTAGTTACTATAACTTTTGACTACGAGTGATCGTCATTATTGTACGATCCTCATTCGCATTTGGCGTCTTCGGTTACTTCACCTACTACGCTTCCTATTGCTGTAGTGGTACCATTAATTTATATTTTTCGTATTACTTCATTATAAATTCTTATACTTTCATATCTATGTACACTTCATTATTCTTCTTGTCCTGGTGCCTTAACAACGGTTCGCTGACCTTCGGCTACCCTTGAGGACCTTAAATGCATCCCACATTTGGGTATTTTCCTGGTGCCTTAAAAGCGGTTCTCTGACCTTCGGCTACCTTTAAGGAACTTTAATGCATCCCACACTGGGTTATATTTTATGTAACCTCTACCAAAAATGCGTAAACTTTATATTGCTTAAATTCATTCCTTTGTATAATTTTTCCTTGTAGTCCTGCTGTGGATTTGGGCAATCGGCTATGTCCTGGCTGGATACTGATGTAATGTTGTTGGGTTTGTTCCTTTGCACGTTATAATCGCGAACTTGTACGCGCACTATTCACTTGGTATTAGTATTAACAACGGTATGAGCTTTTTTGTTAACTTATCACTAATATGAATTTTGAATAAGTAATGTTTCTAATTACCACTTTAAATCTTATAAGTTAAAATCAATTCTTTGATTTAATCATTAACCTTGAAACTCTAATGAGAAACATAAAACAAGTTGATAATCATTGAGAATTTTTTTTTTTTTAATTATTCATATGTTATATTGAAAATTAAAATTGGTTTCTATTTGCCTAAGCAACCGTTTCTCTTTTTAGCTTCGCATTCATATTATTAGTGCAAAAAGATTAATTTGCAAAGATTAACACTTAATTATAGATTTCATACTTCTTAATTAAAATCATATTTGTCATTTCAACTATTCCCACTGAAACTCAAATGAGAAACAAGTTTATAATTCTTGGAGAAAATTAAAATTTAATCGTATATCATTGTATTGAAAATTAAAATTATTTATATTTGATAAAATATCTGTTTCTCTTTTTAGCTTCGTCTGTTCATTATTAGTAATCAAATAAGTATACGTTTAAAATGTTTTAAATAAATTATAATTTCCATTATTATATTTCCTTGTTATTTTTAACGGAGCCAAGACCTCTGCTGCGTTAGGAAGGAACCTTCTGTAGAAGTTCAGCATTCCTAAGAAACGGCGCAGCTCTTTGATTGTCTTAGGCTGGGGCACTTGCTTTATAGCCTCGATGCGGTCTTGTGGGGGTTTAATTCCTTCGTGGGAAATGGAGTACCCAAGGAAGTTGACACTCGTCTTGCCAAGGTTGCACTTCGCCGAGTTGATCAGCACTCCGTACTCGCGTAGTTTGCTAAAGAGTTGGCTGAGATGCTCCAAGTGTTGTTCCTCAGACGTAGAAGCTACTAGTAGGTCGTCAATAAATGCGTAGCAAAAGTCGAGTCCTCTGGTAAACTCATCTATAAAACGCTTCAAGCCAAAAGTCATAAAAGGAAATTCATACATTCCGAACGGAGTTGTAATTGTTGTCTTGCAAATATTGTCGCTGTAAACGGGGATTTGGTTAAAGGCTTTCACCAGATCGATTGTCGAGAAGGCCTTGCAACCAAAAAAGTTGTGAGCTAAAACCTCGATATGTGGAACAGGATACCAATCAGGAAGAGTTCTTGCATTTAGTGCTCGATAATCTTCACATGGTCGTCATCCACTGTCTTCCTTGGGTGCCAGGTGAAGTGCTGCAGACCAATTACTCTTAGATGTGCGAGCTATGCCTTGATCGAGCATAAACTGGAACTCTTTCTTGGCTGAGTGTAACCTATCTGGTGGAAGTCTTCGAGGCCTGCATGTTACAGGAGATCCAGCTGACGTTATTATGCGATGCGTTGTGGTGTGTTTTATTTCCTTGGGCAGCACAGACGGACGCGCGATGTTAGGGTAACTTTGCTATTAGCTGGTGGAAAACCGAGTCGCCAGAAATTGTTTTTATTTGGGGCGATGAACACTCACGCACTACACCGATTGTTTTCAGCTGTGTTACATTGTCTATTAAGCGCTTATTTTTTATGTCAACAAGTAAACCGAAGTGGCTGAGAAAATCTGCGCCTATTATCGGCTTGTCGATGTCTGCGACGACAAATTCCCACGAAAATGTTCGCCTCAGCTTAAAATCTAAATTTAACACTACATGTCCATAAGTATTAATTATCGAGTTGTTTACCGCACTAAGCTCGTAATCGGTACGCGAACGCGGTTCTTTCGGAAATGTTTTCGGCAATACACATATATCCGCCCCTGTGTCGATAAGAAAAAGTCATTTCGTTGACACATCTGTGAGAAATGGACAGCGATTGCTGGACAAGGAGTCAGTTGCCGCTATTTAGAGCTCCTTACTTGGTTTTTTGAATAATTGCACGGTTTCGTCCATTTCGTAGCATTCTCTTTGAATTTCCGATGATACCAGCAGATCCTCGTCGAAGATTGCGACCTGGAGCAATTCCGGGTTGCGCTATTATTTCGCTGCTGTCTTTCTCGGATTAACCGCGAAACTTGCTGGGATAATTCAGCGACTTGCTTGCAGAGTTCACTGATTCTTTCGTGCTACTTGGAATGCTCTGGGGTAATTTCTGCAATTTTGTCTGCCAAGGTAGCTACAGATTGCAGGTTGCTGCTTGCCTGGGTTATCAGGATTGCCTGCATGTTGTCTGGGAGTCGTACAATCCATAGCGTACGAATTAAATCGTCTGGCACTTCTCCGCTTGTTAGATTTTTCAGGTGCCTCAAAAATTGGGACGGTGTGCGGTCGCCTATCTCGTCGTGCTCCAGGAGTTGCTTAATCTACTGCTTACGAAAAGTGGATAGGCGGTTAATTAGTGCCTGTTTTAGCGTTTCGTACATATCTTGACGCGGTGGGTACTTAAGAATGTCTTTGACTTCTTGCGCATATTTATTATCGAGATTGGCACTTACGTAATAATATTTGGTGGTATCTCGTGTCACGTTGTTGAGCGCGAATTGTTCTTCCAGTTGAACGAAACACAGCGCTGGCTTGGTTGGCCAAAACGGAGGTACTCTGATATTCGTTCTGTCAATTGAATTGGTTGTTGTTTCGTTGTTGGCGTTGTTGGTAGTGACAGATATGTTGCCTTCTGGAGTATTCATTGTGAAGTAGCGGTTTACTTAATTTTAGTTTAATAGCACTTGGAGTTACGAATTTGTTGAATTAGCGCGAACGCGAGTTTTTAGTCCCGTAATGTATGCTGTTACTTGTTGGGAATCACCAGTTTAGTTGGTGAACGTTGTGTTTCTTGTGGGGGTTACCAATCTGGTTACTATTTGCCAATTTAGATAATGCGTAGTAATTTTTACTGTACAATTTAGTTCAGTAAAATACACACGTTTGTGGAAAACAATAACCTTCCTTTATTTTTGTTAAAGCACATAAACAAATACACACATGTACACATCCGTTATATTACACAAATGCAAATACGAATATAAAGTAGCCCCGTTTTCGTTACTGACTCAGCAAAATGCGTGCAAGTGATCAAGACTGATCCGAGACAAAAACTGATCTGGAAACTAAGCTACTCGAGTTTATGTAACAAGTCTTTGAATGGAGCAAACGTTGGCTATTCTTTCGGATACAATAGCATTGTCCAGCCGACCCTTTTCCCTATTGTGATAGGCAGGTTTGGGATGACTTTCGATAATGAAACGAATCTGGTCATTGCGTGTGCTCCTTTCATATTCCAGAATTTATGATTATATTGTGACCAGGGTTGGTCATTGCTGTCTGCTAGGACATTTCTGTCACCAGGATATTTACGTAATCCTTTCTTTTGTCGTGGGGTGCCTCTACGCTTGTGACATCCGTACTGCTGTTTTTCGAGTTGTAACTTTTACGTTTTTGACGAGCTAGTCTGCATTGTTTGCGTGATGACACAAATCACACTTTTTAGACTGCATCTCGCAAACAAAATTTGCATATGTCGCACTGACGTTTATAGGCCATTCGTCTCTCACGTTTTAAATAGCAATGACGTTTACAGATTTAGAATTGCACTTAGTGTCAAGTTTGAGTAGATTTAGAACTGCACTTAGTGTCAAGTTTAAGTTTATGACCGTCCCTTGCACGACAGGCGTTTTTAGTCCCACTTATCTTGGTACGTTACACCACTATAGCGTTGTTGTCTACCAGTCTGTCGGGGAAACATGCTAAATATGGAAATTCTTCGTCTATAACTAAACCACTTCTACGTACGGATTTTTCAAACTGTTTTTTGAATAATAAGATAGCCTTAACTTCATTATCCAGTCCAAATTTAGTAGCAGTAGTACCAAAGAAAGTGAAATATAATAAGGAAACAACCGTTTTCACGGTAGATGTAGTTTTCTTTAATTTGCAAATTTTTCCAAAAGTAGATGCAGTAACTCGTTTTCTTCGCTCAACTTTTTAGATTTCGCTGTTGGACGGTAACATGGTTTCTTGAAATATACGTTTCTTGTCAATTTATGCCAAGTCGCCTAAAAATTGGGCAGATTTTACAGCATCTTCTTCATCGTTCATATCTGAGACAAAGTTTGAAACCTCAGGACCATAATATGGGTCTGTTCTTGCAAATGTCCTGCGTTTCAATGATTTACCTAAAAGAATTTAAGAAGCTATTTTAATAAATAGTGTTTTATATTGCTAGCAAGGTAAGACTGCTTTTACGGCCGGAAGGATAAAATTATATCCCGTGAAGTAGTAAAAACAGGTTACCTTGTGTATAATGAATAATATTTTATTTGTTATTCATTTGTAAACAAATTTATTAGAAGATTAAGTATTTATGTAGGATTTCGATGAATGACGTTTATAAATGAGTAACAAATGAAATACTAAAAATTAAATTTAAAAATTACTTTGCCTACGAGCTTCTCTTGCTCTTTTTCTCCTTGCATATATATTTTATGTACAGTGCTTCAGTTGCATGTGAATTATTACATATCTAGTTCAAAACTGTGTAGGTAAAATTTCCACTTGCATTGAATAAAATTGCAGCTGCATTGCATCTCATTTGGTAAGAGCTTTTTAACAAAAAATTCAACCGTTTTCCACCTACAAATTTAGTTACAATTGAATTGTAGGATTCTGCCATGTTGGTATCAACATCATGTAACAAACAACCAAAAACGTTTCGGAAGACAATCTCTCGCAAAAAATCATAGCTAGCAAAAACCGTTTTTGTAAAAATAAAATTTATTCCATTGTTTTATCATATACGTATGTAACAATAAACTATGACTATTTTTGCCATGAGAAAAATTACGCGTGTCTGAGCTCTGAGCATAACAACAGTTTGATAGAACAGTAACTATGAACTACAGTTGCTGAAACATATGGAACACGACTGCTATTGTCTATTTCAAATCGAACGGCATGAGGGTTTGCCATGACTGTTTGACAGATTTCACTGAATATAGTAATATTGACAACTTCAGAAGTTTTAGGTTACGTATTTTGACAAAATAAATTAGAGCAAAAAACCATGTTGCCAAAATTCCTAAGAAGTTTTAGGTTTAGTTATACAATACAGACAAATAAGTTTAATTACCTCATTGTAGATTATATAATAATAATAATAATCGTACAACTCGTCACCTGTTTTACCAGGCCCCAGAAGCAGAGTTTGTGTGAGAGGGCAGTGCGATTAATATTATTATTCTATATATGTATGTATGTATATATATATATTATATAAGATCTACGCGATCATTATTTATTCTTCTGTAAATTCTTAAAATTGCATATTTTTTCGCAAAGAATTATTCGTGGAATTTTAAATGCTTGACAAATTAAATATCATCAGGAATATTGCTTGCTTCCAAAATTCTTAAAGTGAGGTATTTGATGTTTTAATATTGGTCATCTGCATATAGAGTGTGAAGTCTCAACCAAAATCATGGCAAACGACGATATGTGTAGGCATATCTCTTTTTTCTCTGGCACGCTTTGATGACAAATTTTGTGGATCAGATGTTATTTCACAATTTGCCAATTGGCTTTCCAAATCTATCGCGAGTATTTGGTAGGCCGCTTATCAAAATTGTTTGGCTTTATGCCAAATGTATTTCACTATTTGTCATTACATATTTACACCAACAAATAAAACCAAATAAGCACAGGCAAATCATTGCCATATCAAATACTCTTCCTATGATTTTTTGATATTTGATTTTACTTGTAAATGTGAATGTTTAATGACAAACAGTGAAACATATTTGACGTAAAGGAAAAGTGTTTTGAAAAGCGGCTTAGTACCTACTTGTTATAAATTAGAAAAGTCAATTGGGAAAAATTGTGAAATACAACTAGCGCGAGTTAAAAAGCTTTTAAAAAACAAAATAAGCAACATAACGCATAACAAAAGCCTGAAAATCAAAATTTTATATCACTTTTTACTAAAATACTTGTTAAGAAAAGTAATTATGTTCAAATCAAGGCAAAAAATAGTTAGTGCAGAATATGTATTTATGTACAACAATAAAATTAAAAAATGCGCACTTAGTACGAGGGTAAGGTGAATAGTTCTCGGCCTTGACATAAGATGGTGTTCCAATCTGCAAAAATTTGTTTTTCCTGCCTGCGTGCAAGTATTATTAGTTTGTATGACAAGTTTCAACTTGTTCTCTCAAGTAGTTTGGTAACAAGAATTTTTGTCGTAGACTTCTTGTGTGTTTTTCGTTAAAATGGATAAATCGTGCGGTCATAAAATTCTTCGTTTTGGATGGATTAACTCCTAAGGAAATTCATCGGAAGTTGACACAAGTTTACGAAAACTCTGCTCCTTCCATGTCAACCGTTAAAAAGTGGGCAGCTGAATTTAAACATGGCCGCACGTCCCTCGAAGATGACCCACGTGAAGGACGTCCAAAAACCGCAACCTCACCGGAAACCATCGAAAAAGTGCATGATATCGTGTTGGACGATAGGCGAGTGAAGGTCAGTGAGATAGCTGAGGCTGTGGGAATATCGGAAGAAAGGGTGCGAAACATCTTGCATAAAGAATTAGGGATGAGAAAGCTCTGCGCGAGATGGGTGCCGCATTTGCTGAATGCCGATCAAAAGCAAATGCGCAAACGAGTTTCGCAGCAATGTTTGGACCGATTCAATAGGCATCTGACCGAATTTGTGCGGCGATTTGTCACCATGGATGAGACATGGGTTCACTACTACACCCCAGAAACGAAGCAGCAGTCGAAGCAGTGCAGCAGTGGGTGGAAGCCGGTGGTTCAGCGCCAAAGAAAGCGAAGTCGATCGCATCTGCCGGAAAGGTCATGGCCAACGTGTTTTGGGATGCGAAAGGGATCCTGTTAATTGATTACTTTGCAAAAGGCAGAACAATTACAGGCGAATATTACTCTAATCTTCTTGACCGGTTGGATGCCAAAATCCGGAAGAAGAGGCCTGGCTTGAAGAAGAAAAAAAAACATCTTTCACCAGGACAACGCACCTATTCACAAGAGTGCGTTGGCGATGGGAAAACTACGGGATTTGGGGTACGATTGGCTCGGTCACCCCCCCCCCCCCCCAACCTATTCTGCTGATTTAGCACCCTCGGACTTCCATCTGTTCCCAAACTTGACGAAATTTGTTTCTGGGAAGCGCTTCGCCTCCAATGAAGAAGTTAAGAGGGCCGTAGATGAATATTTTCACAGCTTCCAGACTCTCACTTCCGGGAAGGAATACTGATGTTGGAGAAATACTGGACCAAGTGTGTTGAAGTCAAGGGAGATTATGTAGAAAAATAAAATCATTTTTTAACTGAAAATCGCATTCTTTCATTGTCAGGCCGAGAATTTTTCACCTTACTCTCGTATACCACAAGTACTGGAAAAAAGTAAAATAAAAGTGGTACCAAATCTTTACATTTTTAATTAAACGTGTAATTCCAAACGCTTTTCGAACTGCATGTGTTCTAACCAATAAGCAAAATACCACAAATCCGCACCCTAATTATAACACTTTAAAAAATACAGAGATAGCCCTAGAGTGAATTCGTAGGTACATATTTTATAATCCAAAATTAAAATAATATTATAATATATGTAATTATATACTTACGGTGCAGAAAGTTTTGTCATTCGCAGTTTGATGCTTTTCTTTGGATGAGATATCGGTGGTCCAGTTTTTGCCATTGCAAACTTTTGGTGTTTTAAACACAAGAACAAACTGAGCT
This sequence comes from Agriotes lineatus, assembly GCA_940337035.1. NCBI lineage: Eukaryota > Metazoa > Arthropoda > Insecta > Coleoptera > Elateridae > Agriotes > Agriotes lineatus. The sequence goes on from CALNHX010008861.1 coordinate 35,553, forward strand.
CAATCACTAATACCACTTACGAAGGCAGTTTCGCAAATGAAATATTATGTGTGCCTGTAAGAGGTTTTATGTGGAGTTAAGGTATTACCAGAAATTCGGTAATTAGTTAGGTATTTCCATAATGTTTTCATGAATATTACTAAAAGTTAATACCTATATAGAAGGTAAACGTATTAATGGAAAGAACCAAAAATAAATTCTTTATTTTTTCTTTGGCATTTTACGAATTGTTTAGATAAACAAAAAACTCTATAAAAGCACTTATGGGGCACTAATAACTACTTTTACCGATAATCGATACAGAAAGCAAAAGTGTGTAAATGGATTTTTGTTAGGAAAATTTGGTATTTATACAGACCAGGGATGTGCTAATTTTATTATAATCGACGAAGGTCGCAATACCTAATGAGCAAAAAAAAAATTCTTTTCGCTATTCGGTAACAAACAGGGACGTATTGGGAGAACTCAGATATAAATATAAAAGTTGCTGTAGGCAATAGATTTTCAGATAAAGTAGGTACTTAGCGAAATAATCCCCTTCCGACATTTGCATAAAAGACAAAGTGATGTATCTACAGTTGCCTAAGTATTTGCTTTCAAGGCGCACATCAAAAATTCACCTCGCTTACTGTAGAAATATATGAGCTCTTCTTAGCCGCCTTAAAATAGTTCACTCCATCAGTATTCCTTGCCAATTTTCTTTCAGTGATAAACTGGTAAAATTTATCAAAAATATAGTGAAAAGATATTTGTTCTGAACGTCTAGAGACCTCATCTACTTTTGCACAAGATAAGGTAGCTAATTCAACTGCTGAGATCTCTATTTTCAAAATTAGGAGTTCCAGTTTAAAAGCAGAAATATCTACTTTTCTTCATAACGATCATTTAGAACCTTGCTACAATTTACACTGCAGATAAACCAGTTTTACAAAGATATGTGCCAAACCGTGACAAAATTATTAATTCGTTTGGTGAATATTGCTTCCAAATACGTAACATTCCAAGACACTATGACCTATTTAATTGATGATTTGCGGTTTGCGTTTTTCTGATTATACGGTTACCGTAATAATTACAGGTCCTAATTGTTTTTAATATTTATCTAATTTTAAGTTAGTAATTATCAATTCAGTATGCTACTTTCTTTTTTACATATCTAAAAATCTTTACATTTGCTTTATTAAGTTGTTCAAATACAGAGGTAGATTAAGTACTAAAATATTTAATTTAAGAATTTAGTTTAAGCAATTATGTCACGTAATATATTATATTGTTATGCTTGTCGTTATTACATTGTGGCCTAATTTTAGCGTTTCCGCACTGTTAACAGCAGTTTAAGCAAATGAATGAATGCCAGTCCAAATTTATGTAACTTCCAACATGTCAGTCATTCATTTAGTCAGTTTTGCCAATCAGTGTTTAATCCAGCAGTATCACTTACCTATTTAAGTTTTTTACTGGTTACACAGCCCTTCTTTTATTATTTATTGGACAATATAATAGCCGATCCTCTAAGATTGTTGTCAAATTTTAATTTCTTTTTTTAATCCATGTGAGTAAACAAGCAGCATACACCTTTTTCACTGTAATTTTTCACTCAAAATTAATCAGGCGTTGTATTTCCATTCCTGGGACACCCTGTATTTTCACATTCTTCAGATTACTTTTTTATATTTCTGAGAAGTAATTGCAACCGTTATTTTATTGTCTTTCTGTTGAAGAGTTTACGTACTAAACAGTGACTTTAAAACTCTCAAGAGTCTACTTTCTTAGCCCTCATCTATTCCATACCAATGCAGCATTGGCAATGCTCTAACTAAATTCTCAAAGCACATAATTTTTTATATTGCATAGAAAATACCATAAATAATATAATTGGCTGTATATTTAGCTTTAATAATCCAACATTTATTCTAAATTTGTGAATACAATCCTGAATGATGTATTTTTTGGGTAGCGGGTAGGAATTCCTTTTCGGATTGTCCTACTCAGGGAAGTGAATCATCCCTGCCCACCGTAGATTCCAGGGGCTTCTTGACCTGTGAGGCCAGCACCTGTTTAAGGCCCCTTGCCCAGGGTTACGGGAAACGACCACACCGGCAGCGACGGAGAAGAAGAGGAACTTCGATACGGCGGAGCTGGCGCAAGTGGCAATCCTTCTTTTTAGGGTTGGTATAGAAAGCAAAGCTGCTGCCTTGTAGTAGGATGTTGGTTTTCATCAAAGGCTAGAGGAAGAAAACCTCGATCACAAATAACCCAGTCCTCCAGGTTGGAGGTTTAGAATGGGCCAGCACCTCATTTCTAGTAAAAAACTAACAAAATGCTAAATTTCCCAAGAACTTGCCTCGGCTGCAGAACGGATCAAATCGAAGACGAACTCAGCAATGGAAACGGATATTGAAAATTGGCACATGGAATACTCGTAGCATAAGTAAAAAAGCCGAGGAGGTCATGAGAGAAATGGAAAAGTTCGACATGAACATTGTGGCACTTACGGAGACGAAAAGGAAAGGACAAGGTACTGAAGTGAAGCAGGGGTATATATGTATATACAGCGGAGTGCCCAAGGAAGAGAGAGCCAGTAGCGGAGTCGCCGTTATAAAGAAAAAGTTGAAATGGTTTATAAAGTCATGGGATCAGGTTAACGACAGGATCCTAAGAGTGGACATGCAATTGTTGCAACACGAAGTTGTCATAATAGGGGTATATGCACCAAATAAAGACGCGATCTGTAGCGCTAAGGATAAGTTCTATGAAGATCTGACAATATTACTTGACACTATTGGTAATCGTACAGAGGTTATCTTAATGGGTGATCTAAACGGTAGAATTGGTAAGAGCGACAATAACCCGGTAGTTGGACACTACGGCGAACTTGTTAGGAACGACAATGGTGAAAGGTTGATCGAATTGTCCCATCAAAACTCATTAAAAATAACAAATGGTTGGTTTCAACACAAAGATCATCACAGATTTACGTGGACACAGCCCACTCGTCAGCTTAGGACTATTATAGATTACATCATTGTAAAACAAAAGTCAAAACTGAAGTTGATAGACGTAAGAGTCAAAAGAGGGGCAGAATGTGGTACCGATCATCACCTGCTAGAATCTAGGATATATTTTCCGTTTAGAGATCCAAATAAAGGCGCAAAAGTAATTAGTGATGACAAAAGCACTACACAGCCATATCCAAAGGTGCCGCAGTATAATTTACACAGCTTACAAGATGAATCTATCAAATTTCTGTATCAGTTATGCTTGGCAAATAAATTACAAACAATACAGGAGACATCGACGGTTCAGATGTATGACGACATCAAAAGATGTATACATGATGCAGCCAAAGAAGCACTAGGAGAAAAGAAGAAACCTGAAAATTGGAAAAACTTACCCCCATGGTGGTCGGCTAAAATCGAAGATACAGTAACAAGAAAGAAGGAGATGTATAAGAAATGGATGTCGTCCAAAAAAGATGCAGATAGAGAGGCGTATTGCAGGTGCCGAAAGGAAGTCCAAAAAACCGTAAATAACGCAAAAAAATCGACAGTGGGAGAAGGCTTGTACAGAGATCAATAAATGCACGGGTAATACAAGAGCAAATAAAGCCTGGAAAATACTGAAAAGCCTAAGAACACATAACAAAGACAAAGGCGAATTAAACTTAATAAACATTGACACATGGAGGAAATACTACAAGACACTTCTAACCGAATCTAGAGAGGAATTTTTAAATTAAAATAGAGAAACTTATGAGAACCTCGACAATACAACACAGGAAATACCCAGAGAAATGAGCGTCACGGAAGTCAAGGAGGTCCTAAAAGGTATGAAAAGTGGAAAAGCTCCTGGTCTCGGTGGAATTTCAATTGACCTAATAAAGGCTAGTCCAGTAAGACTGTTAAAAATTATAACGTCCATCTTTAATAAATGTCTAGCAGGCGAAGATACGCCAGCAGATTGGAAAAAGGCCTACATTACAACAATATTTAAGAAAGGAAACAGACAGGAATGTAGAAACTACCGCGGTATTAGTGTAATCAGCTCGTTTTCTAGACTCTACGGGCGAGTGATAAAGATAAGACTGGAAGAAGAACTACAGGAACCAGAAGAACAAAATGGATTTAGGGCTGGTAGATCATGTGTAGACGCTATATTTGTTTTAAAGACGCTTATTGAAAAACGAATGGGACGGGGAAGAACAGTACACCTAACATTTATTGACTTCAGAAAGCCTATGATACCGTTCCACTAAGCAAGCTGTGGAAAAGCATGAAATCACAAGGTATCAACAATAGGTATATTAGTGCAATTAGGAAACTATACGAGGACTGTACTAGTGCTGTCAAACTAGGGAAAGAACTGTCTATAGAATTTAAAGTAACGAAGGGCCTACGGCAGGGCTGCTCTCTCGCTCCTACGCTTTTCAAAGTATACCTTGAAGCCGCCTTAAGTTCTTGGAGGCAAAAATGCAGCAATATGGGCATTGGAGTAGGCGATGCTCCCCTATATACCATTCTATTCGCGGACGACCAAGTTGTAGTAGCCGCAGATAAAGACGACTCCTCATATATGGTAAGAAAGCTTCAAGAAGAGTACAAAAAATGAGGACTCGAGATAAACCTACAAAAAAACAGAGTACTTAGTCTTAGGAGAACAAGGAAATGACTTTATCCTCGAGAGCGACATCATTAAAAATTGTAAATACTTTAAGTACCTAGGCGTCACCATTGCAGAGTCAGGAAAAAGCGATTTAGACATAAAGAATAAAATAAACCAGGGTCGACGAACAATTCAACAGCTTAACCCAGTGCTATGGAGTCGAAAAATATCCAAGAAAAATAAGAAAACCATCTATAAGACAATAATTGAAAGCATCGTAACATATGGATGTGAAACATGGGAGCTAAACAAGAGTAACAGATCCCGACTATGTGCCATGGAAATGGACTTTAGGAGGAGGTCAGCTAGAGTTTCAAGAATACAACACATCAGGAATGAAACAATTCGAGAGACTATGGGAGTTCAGGAAACCATAGTGGACACCATCGAAACGAAAAGCCTTATCTAGTATGGGCACTTAAAACGTATGCCAGAAAATAGATGGCCCAAGAAAATCTGGGACTGGCAACCTCTAGAGAGAAGAAAACGTGGGAGACCACCGAGAAGCTGGTATCAAGATGTGCTAGAGGCAATGGAAGCACGAGGCCTGAAAGATAATGATTGGAATGACAGACGGGCCTGGCGAATGGGAAGCTAGAGACGGCGTCAACCGTAACACAGCTCGCATTATACGTATATATATATAATGCTGTATTTCCATTCATCATTTTTTCAGAAAATCTGATTCAATAAAAACATCTTTTGTTTTTATTAAACAATAATCTTATTTTACTTAATAAAAACTATATAATTGGCAATTGTTATATATAGAAAACATAGGTACCAAGTAGAAAATACTAAATCTAGTATTGCCAAACGAACCCCTAGAAATCATAAATCCTAAGCTTAATTTTTTTACACATACATACACACATAGTAGTTACCTCTTTTACCATAAAGGTGTCGAGGTTAAATACATTTAAGTTATATTTGTGTTATTCTACATTATTTATAAATTTCCTTCATGCTTTCTTGTCTCTGGCTAATTGGGTGGCTTCACTCAATTTTTCCCTCTTTTTTGTAGTATTTCCATCATGTCACTATTCCACGTTTTGTATGGTTTGCCTCTTCTGTTTTTCCCCGTTGTTCTAGATTCCCATACTCGTTTAGTCTGTCGATTTTTGTCCATTCTTATCATATGGCCGAACCATCTTAGTTTCCTTTCTACTATTTCTTTCTCGAGTATATTTATGTTTTATATACTATCATCTTGGTTTTGTTCGATATTTGTTTATTATTTAAAAATCCTTTGCTTAACCTGTGCAATAATCTTCCAGTCTTGCCTAATCTGTTGTTAATTTCATCTTCTAGATCCCCTTTCCTGTTTACCTTGGTTTCTAGGTATATATATTTGTTCGTCTCTTCTATCGTTTCTCCATTTATTTGTTCACCTTTAAACCATATTTCTTCGGTGCATTATTCCATATTTTCAGAATATATTTAAGTTTTTCCTTTGTTTCTGCCATTAGTACAATGTCGTCTGCGAATATACAAATGTCTGTATTAACTGGTTGGAGTTAATTCCAGCCTACCTAGTACTTTTTGAACTTGTCTTTACATACTTTGATTATTTCGTCTATAGTGTTTATGAATACTGCTGGTCTTAGTCTTCCCCCTTGTCTTACTTCTTCTGTGGTGATAAACTCTTCGGATATTCTGTTGTTGGTTCTTATTTTTTTAGTTTTGTTTTTGTATACACTTTTAATTGGCTCGATTAGTTCTTTATATATTTTTTCTTCGCTTTTAAACTATCCCACACTGTCTACTGATTAGGCCAAACGCTTTTTCCGTATCAATAAAGCTTAAGTATAATGATCTATTTTTGGCAGTGGCTTTCTCTGGTATTTGTTGCAGCGTAAATAAATGGTCTTGTGTACTATGATTTTTCCTAAATCCGCTCTGCTCATCTTGTAGTTTGCTTTCTGTTTCTTCTCTTAGACGATTCTCCAATATGCTTTCATATGTTATGGCCATTACACATAGCAAAGATATTCCTCTGTAGTTTTTACATTCTTTGGTGTTTCCTTTCTTGTGTATTGGAAGTATTATTGCGTTTGTCCATTCCTGAGGAACTTTTTTTTCCTCCATATTAGATTAATTAATTTTAATAGGTATTGTCGTGCGTTAGTCCCCAAATTTGTAATCTCTCACAGTTCTCACTTTGATCTTATTTATGGCCTAGTTTAGCCCCTCCTCATTTATAGGGTGTCCGTTGTCTTTTTCCTCGATGTCTTCTGATTGTGACATCTCTTGTTTCTGATTTTTATCGTTGGTATTTCTGTTTATGAGATCTTTAAAATATTCTCTCCATCTGTTAATTATCAGTTTGTCCTCTGTAATTATGTTTCCTTCTTTGTCATTTATATTTTTAATACTGTTTCTTTGTTTGTTCTTCGCCCTTTTAACATTCTGTAAAATAGTTTTTGTGTTTTCTTTGCAGTTCGTCTCCATTGATTCTCCGAACTTATCCCAGCTTTCTCCTTTTTGCTCTTGCCACTATTTCCTTGACTTTCAGGCGTTGTTTTTTATATTGTTCATATTTTTCTTGTGTTCCCACAGTTAGGTACTCTTTCTATATTGTTTTTTTCCTTTTAACTTCTTGTCTTATTTCTGCGTTCCACGAATCAGATCTTTTGTTGTTGTTCTTATTCCTTCTGATGCCAAATGCTTTTTTTTGCAGCGTTTATAATTATTCTTTTAAATGCCTTCCATCCTTCTTCGATGTCGTTGCTTATTTGTCTGTTTGTTCCTAATTCTTCCTCTAATATACTTGTGTAGTCATCTTTATTCTTATTGTTTCTGAGCTTATGTCGGTTTATTTGGCCTTTCTCAGTCCCTGTTTTAACTTTCCGTTGGCTTTTAACTTTTCTATGGTTCTTATTTGCGATTGTTGTTTCTACTAGATAGTGGTCGCTTCCTATTTCATAACTTCTTTTCCGTTTTATCTACTATTATGTAGTATATTATGGATTGTTCGTTCCTGGATCTTACTTGTCTTGTAATCATGTGTATTCTTTTATGTTGGAATATAGTATTAGTAATAGTTAGGTTGTTATCTAGGCAGAATTCTAGTAATAATTTCCCGTTTTTATTAATTTTCTCTTTTCCGTAGCTTCCGATAGCTCCATTCCAATTTTCTGCTTTATTACATACTCCGCCGTTCATGTCTCCCATTATAATTTTTATTCCTTTGCTTTCATCTAGGACTTCTTATAATTTTTTCCAAAACTTAGTTTTATTCTTTACACTATCATTTTCATCTGGTCCGTAGCATATTATTAGGGAATATGGTTCGTTTCTGTTTCTTGCTATTTCTACTCTCCTTATTCTTTCGCTATAAAATTTCCAATTTTTCACTTTTCCAATGTATCGTTCTTAATCGTGCAAGCTACTCCTGCGTGTGCTCTTTTCGTATCTTCTACCCGGCTGTATATTAGTAGGTTCCCGTGATTAATGATTACTGTCCCTTGTCCTTTCTTTTTGGTCTCTGTTATTGCTATAATTTCTATATCGGTATTTTCTAATTCATCCGCAAGTTCGTTCGCTTTCCCACTAATTCCCCTCACGTTCCATGTTGCGAGTTTCCATGTTCTTGCTTTATTGTTAGTGTTATGTTTTTGTTGTATTTCTTTTCGATTTTTGTCGTATGTATATCTTGTTTCGGTACCTTTGTGACCGTCCTTTTCTTTGTTTTTTTGTAGTTTTTTGTTCGTGCTGTTTTGGTAATTCTTCGTAGCTGTTGTTCCAGTGTGTTTCCTGCGAGAGATCTTTCATCGATAGTTTGCTTATATATTCCGCTTGTACTTCTTTTACCTTGTGATCCTTCCTTTTCTTTCTTTTCCTCCTCGTTAATGGTGAAGTGTGACTTGTTCTCCACATTTTCTGCGTAATATGTCTTGTTATTATTTTATTATCAGCTTGTTGTATTTTAAACTTGCTTCCTGTCGATTGTTCCTTGCGCCTTTTAGCTGTGGAATTAATATTTTCCGTTCTTTTACTATTTTTTTCGGGTGGTCTTGTCCGATCCATATTTGGGTGCCTTTTAATCCTTTAGCTTTGCCTAATATTTCAGTTTTCATCTTGTTTTTCGTTAGCTTTATTATTATATTCTTGTTATATCCTTCTTTACATTTTCCCATTCTTGTTATTTCTTCTATATCTACCTGTTCTTGTATATTTATCTCTATCTTTTTGAATATTGCTTTAATTTTATTTTCAGTGTCTTGTTTCTCTTCATATTCTTCATCGATCGCTCCCTTTAAGATTAAATTTTTTTTTTCATTTCTCTTTCGAGGTTTTCAGTTCTGTTCTTGCTCGTTCGTTTTGTTCTTCAGTGTTGTATTTTCTTTCTTTAGTTTATTCACTTCCTTAATTAATTTACCTAGTTTGTCATCCATCGATACTAGTTTATCTTTGATTTGTTTAAACAGATCTTTAATTTCTTCAATCTCATCTGTTTTTCTTTCTATTGTCACTTGCCCATTATCCTACCACTCTATAGCCAGCGATAAGGGTTGTCACCCGACTTCACGCCTCGGAGGCACAACCCTTCTTTGTGCTAAAGTCTCCGGGCTTGGCAATATTGTTGTCGATTAAATATTTTAAGAACGACTCCTTGTAGGCGTCTTGCTACAATTCATCCGTGTATGTTGGGTTGCCTATCCTAACAAAATTGAGAGTAGCTCTTGCTTGTTGTAATTCTTCTTATCACTTATCTATATGTGGCATGCGGTTCTTCTCCTTATTGTAAACTTTCCTAACTTCAACTGTTCTCATTAATACTGTAATCTCACCTACTAATCCGCCAAGTTTCTTGGATCAATCTTTCTTTAGCTCTTTTGCTGTACTCTGACTTCCAATCTCCAAATTCCTGTGTTTTATTGAGCTCGATACGGCCAGCAAACTGCTAAAATATCGGAGCACCTAAAACACCTCTCAAGTTAGTTTTCTTCTATTTAAATATTTCGAAAAAACGCACAGCCAGAAAAACAAACGAACAAACACAATTAACTAATTCAGATAAAATTTAATTTTACTTAAAAATTAAGTATCGAATAAATTACTCCTTATAAAAGAAAAATACAAAAATTCTTCAAAAGCATAAATTGTATTAAACATTCAATAAAGAAGGAACTTCAGAATAGCGTTTCGATGGTTTAAGTGCAAGACATGGTAGCCCTAAAAACTTCATTCCACGTAACCCTCTTTTCTGGTGTATTCCAAATATCTAAAGCCACTGATACACAAAATGCGTGCTATCACGTTAAATCAATTTTTCTTCTTCCTCTTAATGTAGTTTCAGAGCTTGTTAATAGCCACACAAGGTGTAGTTTTTCTAAGCTATCTTCGGCCGCGGCCGTGGCAGGTGGTTAACATAACCTTTTGAATTAGGGAAGAGTGCTCTTCTACAGGGGTATAAAACCACCATAGATGTTGGTATGGTGGCCGGAGATCATATATGAAACCAATTCCCGGGTGTGGGGTTCGAATCCACTACCCGACGATTTCGAGTGCAAACCCTTTACCTCTCAGCTACCGCTATGCCACAAACCAATTCAGTGAAACGGTTGCTATCACCTTAATTGGGAGTACGCCACTAGTGTTTAGAGACAATATAGTTCTTTGAACGATAGTTTCCAATGAATTTGTTGATGAACTAAATGATAATGGTTAGTTCTTCCTTGTTATGTGTGGTTGTCGATTTGAACAGTCAGCTTCATGAGAAGTTTTCTAAAACTGATTTTGTGGTCTTATAGTAGTCGTCAGCCTTATGGTTAATATCCTTACTTCAGGGGCATCGGTCACTCCTCTTTGAAAAGGTTTTAGGTTACCTCCCATATGTTGCTAAAGTGGTAAGCGTCTTATATACTGTTTGAGGCTTTCGCGGTTACTCAAATTATTCTTCTAAACATAGAATTTCGGCTTAGACAGCGTAGTATTGGTATATGAACACCCAGCATTTTCTGGCTTAATGTGCCTTGCACCTTGTAAAGTCTTCCAAAAACGCGCACTATGGTCATACTCTTTGGTGGCTCCTGTTGTTTGAGTATCTTCAGAACGAGGATACTTAGGCAGATTTGGCCGTTTTGCTGTTTGTGCATCCATATTCACTAACGTTCCGCAAGACCTTGCAGCTTGCATCATCAGAGTGAAAGTCGCACTAAAAACCGGTCGGTGTGGAACTATTTATAGTCTGCCGTGCCAGGCGTAACGCTGGCGCTGGTTGGTCGTCCGACTGCAACGTAATCTGTGGGGCGTGGCCGTATGACGCACAGTGGTTGTTTTTTTTTACATAATAGTCTTCCGGATCAGCTGTATTAGCTACACACAGAATTGTTCACATATTATACAATTTTAACAATATTCACGTGGAGAGGTCAGCTCCTTTGCTTTGGAGATCCTCAGTCGCTAGGTTGTTCGTCATCGGTTGAGAGTAAGTCCTGAGGTAGTTTGCGCTTTAATCGTTTGTGAATTTGTTTGTCACCTAACGAATAACTGATAGCACCGGGACACTCACTAATTTTGTCATTAAATGTTTTAACACACTTTTTAATAAAAGTGTTTATTGTGGGCACCTGCAGATCGTTGTGTAATTGAGTATTGCGCACGAACCATGGCGCATTTGTTATGATGCGAAGATACTTGTTTTGAAAAACCTGTATTTTGTTTGTCGTTGAATTCGATGCAGCTCCCCATGCTGTACATGCATAGGTCATTGTTTATCTTAAAATAGATGTGTAAATAAGAAGACCACATTCGAGTTTTAGCGGAGATTTTCTATTGATTATGGGATAAAGTTGATTTAATCCTGAATAGCATTCGTTTAGTTTCCTATTGATGTGTAGTTTCCAGGTTAGTCTTTTGTCCAAATACACACCCAAATATTTGACACCTTGATCTGACGGGTTCCAAGGAATGGGCTGGTGGTTTATTATGATGCTTGCTGGAAGTGTAGGGAATCTCAAAGTGAATATTTTGGCCTCGCACTTCGTTGGGTTTAGTGAGATATTCCATTTTTGCATCCAGTCGTTTAATTCATCCATGCTGAGTTGCAAATGTTGAGCAGCGGTGTTTATGTTTTCGTTTGGTGTGATGATGGCGGTGTCATCTGCGTACATAGCGATGGCTGAATGATCTAGCTGTGGGATATCCGATATGAAAATGTTGTAAAGAATGGGTCCTAATATTGAACCCTGAGGAATTCCAGCCAGAATGTTGATTCGAACTTGAAAACTGCTGTTTTTAAGAAAAGATGTAAGAATTAACAGTAAGTAATTGGGTAAGTTTATATTCATTAATTTTTAAATCAATCCAAGTATCCAAACAGTATCCAATGCCTTGGCGATGTCAATAAATGCTATTAGTGTGTGTTGTTTCTATTCAAAACCCCTCTCTAGAGTTGATGATTTGTCGAATGGTTAGGTCTAAATCCGAATTGAAAAGACGGGATGGTGTTATTCCTGACTAATTCATTATTTAATCTATTGGAACTGCACTTTTCAAAAAGTTTTGAGAAGGCTCTTAGAAGGCTAATGGGTCTATAATTCGAGGGATCGTGTGGATTCTTTCCTGGTTTGTTAAACAATATAATGTGTGCTCTTTTCCAAGAGGTTGGAAAGTAACCTGTTCTAAAGCATACATTATAAATGGTTGTTAAATAGCATGTGGCTTTCTTTGAAAACTTTTTGAGTATAATATTGGGAATGCGATCGGGTCCAGGAGCTTATTTATTTGGCAGCTGTTGAATATATTTGGCTAGTTCAATCAGTGAGACTGGTTTGATAAGCCCTGTCGAATTAGGTGTATAGTCATGTTTTTCAATTTGAGCAGCCGAATTTATGTTATCATCGTGGATCGTGGTTGTAAAGGTTTTTTCTAAATGATTTGCGAATATTTCACATTTTTCCGCGTCCGTTGTGAGTAACATATTATTATTTTTTAATGGTGCCGGATCTGCTGGTTTTTTTAGTATTCGCCTTGTTGCTTGCCACATTGAATGGTCCTTGGGCTGTAGATCTTCTATATATCTCCGATAAGAATTTATTCGATGAGTGTCTAAGGCCAACTTTACCTGTCAATTTAATTGATTTAAATATTGCTTTTGATGTGGCTGCCTCAATCTCTGCCATTCCCGTCTGGCTCTGTTTTTCTCTTGGATTAATTTTAATATTTTTGTGGGGGGGCTGAAAATGATTTGGTTTAATTTTTTGACATTGGATAACGGTTGCCTCTTGAATAGAAACATGTATGCTATTTTCAAGTTTACTAATAACTTCATTTATATTCGCTTCTGTCTGTAATATTGGACACCAAAATAGTTCTTCCATTTTTTGTTGAAAGGTATCCCAGTTGACTCGTCCGTTGATCAGTCTAGGTAGTTGTTTAATTTCGTGTGGTATTTCTGCGAAACAAATAATTACTGGTAGATGATCTGAGTTTAATTCAGCAGCAACAGTGTGGTAAATAGGAAATGTATTGTTTTTATGTAGAATGATACTCAAGATGTCGGGTTGGTAATCGTTGCGATACGGAAAGTGTGTTGGTTCAGTAGGTGCTGAGATTCGTATTGCGTTTGTATTTGCATAGTGCAATAGTCGCTGACCGTTTTGATTGTTTACTCTGCATCCCCAGATATTGTTCTTACAGTTCAAATCACCAATAACATATGTTTTGTGGTTGCTACTAAATAATTTTTTAAGGTCAAATTCAGATAGTACTTTGTTAGGTTGCTTATATGCGCTTGCGATTCTTAATGATTTGCCATTTTTTAGTTGTAAACTAGCTTCTATAGCTTCTAAACTTTCAAAATCTTGATTCGGCAGTAGGCAAATTGATAGCTTTTTCTTTGTGATGATAGCCACCCCTCCAGAAGCTATGGGTGCGGCTCCGTCGTGTCTTAATGTAGTATATCCTGGTATGTTGAATCGTTCTGTATGGATGAAGTGCGTTTCGCTAACACAGGCAATGTCAATGTTATGATTGGCTAAGAACGCCATGAAACTCTGACGTTTAGATTTAATGCCATCTGCGTTCCAGCTTGCAATTGTTAACATTGGTTAACTGCCATTGTTGAGAAGAGTTGGTAAGAGCGAGATTAAGGCTGCTTTGATTTTATCAATATGGGGGGCAAGAAGTTCTAGTATTGTTTTAAGAATTACAGTCACGATATCTGATGTGTCCTGATTGTGGACATTTTGAGCTGGGGGTGGATTTTGATTGGTTGATGTATGAGCTCTTGATCGCGTTATATTGCTATATTGTTGTCTGTTGGCAATGCGTAGGGGAGGGAAGTTAATGGGATTGTTATCAAAAGAGTTACTGCGTCGGGTGGGGGAGACTGCTTTGTTGATTTTTGTGATAATGCCTGAAAGTATGGACATCCTCTATAATTAGCCGGCTGCTCACCATCACAGTTCACACATTTGGGCTTTTCGTTGGCGGTTATGGTGCAATATTTGTAGTGATGAGATTGCTTGCATTTAACACAGCGTGGAGTAAATTTGCAATAATTTTGTGTGTGGCCAAATAACTGATAACGTGTGCACTGAGGTATATTAGAGGATTTGCGTCTTGGTTCTACGCTGATGATACAGTAGTTTAATTTATCCAGGAAAAATATTTTATTAGCTTCATCACCCTTCACAAGTTCAACTGCGCAGACGGGAATCGGATATTTTGTTTTATTATATAATCTCGCAACTTTTGTGACTGGAAATTTAAGATCTGATAACTCACGTTTAATTTCTTCTTCTGTTAGCGATATAGGTACGCTTCGCAGTACAACTGAAACAGTTTGTGAGTCGGGATTTTTGAAGGTGTGATATTTAATATTGTGTTCGTCATAATATTTTGTTATTTTTCGATAATCATCGATGTTGTTCAAATTAATACGGAGAAAATTTCCCTTATAGGCCGTTGTAAATGGTTCTTTTACGTGACGTTGAATATCTTTCAGCACTTCTTGATAATTTTTACCCGCATGCAGGTAAATTGGTGGTATTCGTGGTTTTTGTTCAATTGTTTGTGGGCCGCTTTCATTGTTATCTGCAGGTGATTTGACATTGCTGCCTTGCAATATTATATCTGATGTATTAGAAGGTAAATAATATCTGTTGGTTGCTAGTAATGTTTTAGGTTCAAATAGATATCGTTTGTTTGGCGTATCTGCATCTGGTGATATTTCGCTGTGATCGCGTTTGTTATCCATTCTGCACCTTAATAATGTCTTAATTTACTGCTGTTAGGCCACTTGGGCCTCTGTAGATTTGTGGGGCCAATGTACGGAGATTCTATAATTGCACTCACTATGAATTTAAAGAAATTATTGTTTCTGATTGTAAAAGGTTAAGGTCACTGAAATCGCTAGAACATACGGCACAACCGTTCGCGTTCAAAGCTAGCACAGAACTCACAGTGGTTGTAATGCTTTAGATCGTGTATCACAGGAGTCCACGTTTTACTAAGCTTAAAGCCATCTTTCCTGTTGATATTATTTGGATGTTTTTCTATTTCTATGGCTGCACTTATCACTCGAGGCAAGTAGTGAGGTATTCTGGCAAGTACTCTGACATGCTTACATTTTAAAGTGTGCCTATTTGTAAACGTATGCTCAGCTACTGCTAATTTTGTGATGCGTTTGTGTTTGCAATCGCCTTTTGTTTTTGAAGTTTTAGATCAACTGAACGACCAGTCTGTCCCATGTAACTCGAGCCGCAAGAACAAGGAATGCGATATACGCCAGCGGTTTTTAAACTTGCAATCTTGTCTTTTACCGATCTGAAGCCGTTACCCAAAGTTTCCTTGCTCGTGAACACAGTTTTGATGTTGCATCGTTGCAGGACACGTCCTATCTTATCAGTCGAGCCTTTAACGTAAGGTAGAAATGCTAAGCCTTCCAGAGGTGGGGATTCTTTTTTAGCCTTTTGTGTCACCGTCTTGTCTAGTGCTTTCCGTATGGCGGTAGTTGTGTATCCGTTCTTTTGTAAAAAGTCAAACAGATGTAGCTTTTCTCTCTCTAGAATTTTCTCATCTGAGATACGAACGGCTCTTGTCGCCAAAGTCTGGAGAACTGTTGCGTTTTGCATTGGATGATGGTCTGAGTCACCATTTAGATATCTGTCCGTGTGTGTTTTCTTTCTATAGACTGCATGTCCTAAACTGCCATCTGATTTACGTTTCACCGGGACGTCTAGAAACGGAGTACTGCAATTTTCTTCTACTTTCATTGCGAATTGTATGTTGGGATGTACAGAATTCAGGTGTTTTAGAAACAGATTCAATGTCTGGCGTCCATGTGACCAGATGACAAAGGTATCATTTACATATCTCAAATAGCAAGTCGGTTTTAGCTGCGCTTGTTCGAGAGCTTGGCTTCAAAAGCCTCCATGTAGATATTAGAGATAACAGGTAATAGCGGTGAACCCATAGCCGCTTCTTCGACTTGTTCGTACATTTTATTGTTCCAACTGAAGTAAGTGTTTTTCAGGCAAATTTCGACAAGTTCAACTTGGTCTGTACGCAAGAGATCTTTGAGCATTACTAGCACTATCACTCTTCACGAAAGTGCCGGTTGATGAGGCCTTTTTAAGTAGCAACCTAAATTTTTCATTTATAGAGTAAATATATTTTTCTGTTTGTGACAATTTGTTTTGTTATGATATTGCATAAGAAATGTTTTAAGTAAGTTTAATTTTTAAATATAGATTATCAACATTAGATATAAGCGATACAGCTGGAAATCCAACAACTATTGGCAGGACATAAGAGAAGCGCAATAAGGTTTGAGCACCGTGTAATAACTGATTTTTGAATTGTGTCCGATTAGCAAGTATAGTTTTTAAAATCGGAGGTTAAGTTGAGTTTTTTTCAGAGAACCATGGGCGTAGCCAGGGAGGGGCAGGGGTGAGCAGTTGCCACCCCTAAACATTTATAAAGAGCAAAAGGCAGTTGATTTATAATCATTATTGCAATTCACATTCTACATTTAAAAAAAAAGAAGCTACTATCTGCAGCAGATTTGCCGAAACTGATGATATTTTAACTTATAATTTTTATAATTTGTAAAAAATTAAAAAACTATAATAATAATAATAGTTGTTGATTGTGTAATTAAATTTATGCCCTCCTCTAACTGGAATCCTGGCTACCCCCTTGCAGAGAACTATTAATTTAGTTAACAGGTTGGTTAACAAATAAGGTAAAGTTAACAACATTAAATATTTGTGAGCTATACATAACTACTTTTCCTTCATTTTTCCAAATGCGCTATAGAGCGTCTCAGGGTGACAAGACAGCTTAGAGAGGATAATAATAATAATAATAATAATAATAAATGCTTTTATTAGATCGCTTTCATACAAAAAAAAGATAGAACAAAAATCTGCATATAAACATATTATTATCATGCGATCTAAAAGGTACGCAATCAGGTGGAAGGCCGCAAATGGCCCACCTCTGGTCTTCCTTGCGAACCTTTGGGGATTGTAACAAAAAAAAATTAAGCGTTGCAAACTATGATTGAAAAAAAAATTACAAGCAAAATGTTAGACAAAATATCATTGCTGATCGAGTAAATAGTTTTTCAGTTGCTTTTTGAATTTGTTTACAGTGAGTTCCCTTAACTGCAATGGGAGAGAGTTATATACCTTCGAAATGTTGTAACTGTATGATCTCTTATAAGTTGCTGTCCGGTGTTTTGGAATCGTGATTTGATTAGCTCTGCGAATATTTATTTTATGAATATTAGATCTAAAAATTATTCTTTTATATAAATATAAAGGTAATTTCGTTTTGATTATTTTATGATACAAACACATAGAATGAAACAACCGCCTGTTTTGCATATTTAGCCACCCTAACTCCTTCAATTTATGACTTACGCCATATCGTCGACTTATCCCAAAGATAAATCTTAGACAGCAATTTTGAATTCGTTGCAATTTTTTAATACAAACACTGTCCAAGCATGACCCATAAACAGTGCTACAAAAATTTGCTTTAGACAAAACTAAAGATTCGCATAACATAATTTTCAGAGACATGTTTAAATACTGTCTATTTGAGTAGAGGAGCTTTAAGTTGCAAAATGCATTTTTGACAATCTTTGCTGTCTGCTGCTTAAATCTTAATCCAAAATCGAGATCAAGTCCCAAATTTCTTGCACAGTCGACGATTGTAAGCGGTACGTTGTTAATATTAATATTAATTGCCACACCCCCAGCCAGGACTTCGGTTCTAGCTTTCGTACGGCCAAAGAGCATCATACAAGATTTACATGAATTTATATTTAAAGAATGATCTTCAGAAGCTTTAACCAATGTATTCAAATCTTGGTTGATATTTTCTATAGATTGCAATAATTGATCAGTGTTGAACGAGTAATACAGCTGGGTATCGTCTGCATACAGGTGATAATTAACAAATTTTAATTTCTTGTATAGCCTAGAAGTATATATGGTATATAACAGCGGTCCTAAAATTGAGCCTTGTGGTACTCCTTTAGTTATTACACGTTCAGTAGATTTTATACCATTCAAAGTTACTCTCTGTGTTCTGCCACTTAAGTAATTCTCAAAAAATTTCACAGCAGTTGCCCCCAGGCCAATAAATTTTAAAATACTAAGTAAAATTGCATGATTTAAGGTGTCGAAGGCCTTCGAGTAGTCCAACAGGATCAATGCAGTTAATTTATTATCATCTGTAGCACGAAAAATATCGTCTGTCACTGCCATTAATGCTGTAGAACAACTATGGCCTGGCCGAAACCCTGACTGCACCACCGGCAGAATATTATGGGCATCCAAGTGCTCACGAATTTGTATGTTAACGATTTTCTCAAGAATTTTAGACATAGCAGGTAAGATACTAATGGGCCTGAGATCGTTATAACTAGTTGGATTACTGATCTTTGGCAAAGGAAGTATTAGTGCTTTTTTCCAACATTTAGGGACTACGGAATTTTGAAGACAGTAATTAATTATATGCGTTATATATGGGGCGAGAAACGGGCAGCCGAGTTTTATAAAATCTATGTTGATTTCATCTGATCCACACGCTTTACTGCTAATTTTAGATATAACTTTTTCTACGTCTAATGTAGAAATTTTCTTGAATTGAAAATTAGCTTCAACAGCTTCATTGCTGTTTAGATAATATTGGCACAACTCATCGTTTGCGATAGAGTCTGGAACACAGCTAATAAAATGGTTATTTATTTCGTCAACATTTTGCAAGTGTGCCGGGAGCTCCGCGGTTGCTTTTCCAACTACATTGAATTTTTTTAAATTTTTCCACAAAGCTTTAGGATCAACATTACTAAATTTTTCTGCAAGAAAAGCTTTCTTTTCTGCTCTAACTGAAAATGTGACTAAATTTCTTAAATTTTTGTAGTAATTCCAATGCGTTGGTATTTTACTTTTCTTAAATCTCTTCAAAGCTTTGTCCCTTAATGACATCATAAATTTTATATTATCAGTAACCCAAGGCAAGTTCTTTTTAGTGAATTTTTTAGTTTTGTAAGGAGCGTGACAATTAAGTAGGTATACTAGGTTAGTGTTTAAAAATTCTAATTTTGAGTCTATATTATCAATTTGATATAAATGATTCCAATCGATAGCATGTAAGTGTTGGAAAAAAACATTATAATCAAAATTTGTGTAGTCTCGATAAGTGCGGATGATAGGTTTCACTTTGGGAACATCAAGCAGCAAGCAACAGTAGATTAAACTATGATCTGATACATTGTGCACATGCGTGACGCCAGAAGCCAAGACAGTGTTTGCATCACTTGTGATACACAAATCTAGTAGAGTAGCTGATGTAGCAGTTATGCGGGTTGCTTCTGCAATAACTTGTTTTAGTGATAGTGAATCAAGCATACTATTAAAGGCTAAACAAGTCTTATTAAATGTTAGCAAGTCAATATTAAAATCACCAAGGCAACATAAGCACTCAGAACCAGTACTCATCTCGGCAAATGTATCCTCCATAGCAGCTAAAAAATCTCCCAAATTTGTTTTTGGAGGTCTATAAACAACTCCCACATTAACGACATTAACGCAGCTATCTCCAAGACATATCTGTATCCATAATTGCTCCAAAAATTCATAGTTGTTTGATTCGATACATTTTACAGGTAGATTACTTTTTACATAGAATGCTACACCTCCTCCCCTGGTATTTCGGTCTCTTCGTATGAATGTGTATTCCGGTATACTCACGTAATCAGAGGGAATGTCTGAAGATAGCCGCGTTTCCGTTACAGCAAATATATCTGGGTTTGAATCAGCAATTATATTTTTTAAATCATCATACTTCAATATCAACGAATTGACATTTAAATGCATAAACTTCATGCCAAAACACAAAGAAATAAATTATAAAATGCGTTTCCGGCAAATAACATTCTCAAAAGTGCCTATTTTCAAATTACAATTAAATTAAATTGTTAAACCTCAAAACCATGACATAACAACCAAACAAATACCGATACATTATTATAATTAGGAATATGAGTAAACAAATATAATTTGTAAAATAAACAAATAAATAAATTCAAGATGCAAAAACCACAAACAGAAACAGAAATCAAATAAAATAACTGCTGGATGTCACACAAAATATAATGCAATCGCCATCCATATGGCCTGTCTTATACACGTGAATAATATATTATGTTTTTACATACTCAGTAACGTTTCCATATTGCATTTTAAAATAAA